>JAFBJT010085764.1:0-45328 GCA_016785325.1 Chascanopsetta lugubris
TTCTGTTACTGTGGCAATTTCTGTCTCACTCCTCTATTGTCATAAAGACCTGTTTCACCCCTTTGTTGTCATGACGACCTGTCTCACTCCTCTGTTATCATGAAGACTTGTTCTACTCCTTTGTTGTCATGACGACCTGTCTCTCTCCTCTGTTGTCATGACGACCTGTCTCACTCCTCTGATGTCATGAAGACCCGTCTTTCTCCTCTGTTGTCATGACGACCTGTCTCCTCTGTCCGGATTCACTTGTCTTTTTCTCCAGTTTTAATGAAAGGAAGTGGATTTGAATGTTGCTCCATCAAACCCTCCAGATGTTTGCTCCCACAGTCCTGAGTCTTCATCTCCCTCATACTGTTCTTCCTCAAAGACTCTTCTCTTGTTTTGTGAAAACTTCAGTCTCCTCCCTCTGTTTCGATCGTCAGCCTGAGAAAACAAAGTCAGAACCATGTGGAGGTTTTACACAGAACACCACAGTGACATGTGACCCAGATGTTGGTGGGTCCAATCAGTCAGATGAGTCCAACACAAGTCTCATCAGTTTTCATGAAACCGATTTTGATGGGAATGTGACATCATCAATTGAAGATGAAGCCAGTGAGACCGAAGTGATGATGTCAGAACATGGGTGCAATGACGAGATGGGGGGTTTCAGTCCACCACACTCGGCTGAAGATCCATCCTCGGTCTTTTACCCAAAAAACGTATCGGCTGTTCCACACATGGGACCAGACCACCTCCATTCACATACCCCTTCAAATGTTAGCCAAGATGGCTGCCTGGTGAGCTCTCTGCCAGGGGAGCAGGTATCACCTGTGTTCCGTCACGAGTGGAAAGGTCACACTTCACTTGTAGGAGCTTTGTGGATTTTCTCTCGGGTTATTTCACTTTTTATTTTGCACATTGAACATGTTGTTGTTGTTGTTTATCCATTTGCTGATTACACATTCATAAGTGTATTGATCACAAACTTTACTATGAGTTTTTAGTGGGCAGCTCTGATGCTATGCTAGGCACCCTGACCATCCACTGTCACTGACAGACCATCTGCTCCGGCGAGCAATTGATGTAATGTGACAGGTTGTGGGCATATGTTAGGGTACATGCTACAAAGCTGACACACTGAGCTAACGGGTGAAAGAGAGTTATGATTGAAATTAGGATATAAATATAACTTTAGAATGCTAATCGGCATAAGGACATGTCTCTACCGTCTTTCTGAGATCTTTGCGCTGCTGCTTTTGTCTGAAGGCAGCAGAAGGACAAAAAGCAGAAGCTGTGGCCACGGTGATGGCCGCTGTCGACCTGGCTCGTGTCCGTAAGCCCTTTCACCCAGAGGCTGCTGGAAGCGAGGAGGAGGTTGTAGCCGCTGAATTGTATGGTGAAGGCAAGCAGACCACGAGGGTGCAGACGGCTGAACTGCCGCCTCAGGTCAGACTAGCCTCAGCACCAAGAAACCTCCATCAGATGATTGTAGAAGAATGACTGTAACTCTGTCAACTCTGTCGGTTGCCCCAGATTCAGAAAACAAGAGAAATCTCTTCCCACTTGGACACATCCATCGTCTCCTCTCCAGTTCCACATTTCACAGTTTCTAAAGTTTCTGTTCCAAAAGTTGAAAGTAGCTGTGAGGTAAGACGAGACCACGTCGGCTCACAGCAGAATACTATTCTAATACAATATACTATAATAATACTCTGCATCAAAATACTGTTACAACATAACATTTTGTTTCCATGCTAAATTCAAAAACTGCTTTCACTCCGTAACCTCAAACTGACCCTTCACTACACTGCACCCACCTCGGCTCCTCTAGCTTAACTGTAGCTAATTGTAGCTAATCTGTTATTCAGGGTTAAGTTTCGTCCTCTAATCTCAGTTCCTGCATATTTAAAACTTCACTCTTGATGACGTATTGGATCAAATGCACCTCTTTAACATTTTTGTGGTGGTGAAGTGATGAAATAACTCATTCATTTTATGACTGGATTTGTTTGAAACTTGCCTCACTTGCCGTCATGGCACTTTCAGTAGAGCTAACGCGCTTCCAACTCGGCATAGTGCTGTGGTTTAACACACACACGCATATATACACACACACACACACACACACACATATTATATAATCCATAGTCTTTCTCTTAATGATCCTGTGGATGTTCCTTTCCTTTGGCCCGGTCAGGTATCCATCGCTGGCTCCGCCATCGCCATTCTGCAGAAAGAGCTATCTTCATCCTGCGGTGTCGCTCGAAAGATTATCAAACCCGTGATGTCTCCAAGTCCGTCTCGTAGAGTGGAGGACACGCGAGTGGCAGCAGAGCTCGTTTCTCCGCCGTTCAAAAACTTAGAAAAATATCAGAGTCCCTCTGGCGTCGAGTCACAGGAAGGGGGGATGTACTCAGGGGGGGTCGAGAGAATGTATGAGGAATGGGAGACCCAGGTTTGTGATCCACTTTGTGTCCTGACCTGAGAGGGACAAGAAAACCTGACCAGTAGTTTTTATGAGCCGAGTCTGATATCATCTCTTGAATCCATCAAAGTTCCTCTGAGATGTTTATAAAGCTTTTTCAAACGGAGCAGAGAAGTCTCTTATAAAGTCCGGTTTTCTTGATTTCTGTCAAAATCCAAAATGGGAACTTCTATTAAAACTTTTAACTTGGTTGTGATTCTACTGACAACTTCATTCTCACCTCTTCAGCTCATTGTTTGTCTGTCGTCTTGTTTTCATGTGACCTTCAGACTTGTTTGTGGTGATGTGAAATTTAGACTTTATAGAAAGAATTCTGTTGCATCACTTTGTTGACGTAAAGTCTGTGACTACATGACAGGTGGTGGAGGCGGCAGCTGTGCCATCTGCAGGTGGTGCCGTAGTCCCGCCCACACTGGTGTCTGTAAGCAACCTCTTCCTCACGTCTACATTGCACAGATCTATGTTCTTATATTGTGACATATTCTAAAAGTGTTGCACCTTTTCTGTAGGGTCTGAAAAACACAAATGTGACGGAGGGCGAGTCGGTGATGTTGGAGTGTCAGATCAGCGGTCAGCCCGCTCCGGCTGTCATGTGGTTCAGAGAGGACTACAAGATCGAGAGCTCCATTGATTTCCAGATCAGCTACGAGAGCGGGTTCGCTCGGCTGGTGATCCGAGAGGCGTTCGCCGAAGACAGCGGCCGCTTCACCTGCACTGCCACCAGCGAGGCGGGAACCATCAGCACCTCCTGCTACCTGCTGGTTCAAGGTCAGTCCGAACCGTAGAGACTCTGAACATTTTCATTGTAGCTACATGCTAATTCTCTGTGATGTGTTTATCATGTGACCTTCATGTTGACTCTTCTCATTTAGTGTCCGAGGACATCGAGAGCAGGGAGGAGATCTCTGTCGTCACAGAACATGTTGAAACTGCTCAAGAAAAACTGTGAGTCTATCACAAGCTTTGCTGGTCTGTGTCTGGCTTCTCTGAGTAATATGATCACATCTGTGTTTCCAGTGTCACTGAAGAATCCAGAGAGGAAACAATGTCTCAGGTGAGCACCACAGAGATGGAAGCTGCTGCTGCTCCTTTCTTCATCAAGACACTCAGCGTTCAGAAGCTGGTGGAAGGAGGAAGTGTTGTCTTTGAATGTCAGGTGGGCGGAAGCCCCAAACCTCACATCATCTGGAAGAAGAGTGGTGTACCGCTCACCACCGGATACAGGTTTGTCATACCTTTTCATTTGACCCCACAGACAGCCACAGATCTAAAATCCAAACCTCAGAGTTTGAAATAAACACAACAACCTAATTGTCCAGCTAAAACGTTTCACCTTCAGCTACCCGTGACAGGGGACACAGGTAGATTAGACCTTCGGTTGTTGACCTGTCAAGAATTGTCAAGTATAACAAGCACAGTTGCTATAATGGTGGGTCGTTGGGGTCCTCTGGGTCAAGCTGTGAGGAGACGTTGACACTTGTAAGTCACAAACCTACCATGTTGATTCATGGGTCGTAAAAGTCTCTGGAGCTAGAGGGTGTGGTTTGATGTTGTTCCATCTGGAGAGAGAAGTGAGGACTTCATTCCAGAAGACTGATGGTCAGTGTGTTGGAGCAGCTGTCCTGGTGAGGGATGGCTTCCTCAGGTTCCTGTCTCACCTCGCTCAGACCATCTGTCTTCTGGTCTAAACACAAACATTACCATCCTAAAAAGTGCCCCCTTGTCCTTGAGATGTCGGTACACAGCGAAGTCCTGAGTTTGTTCTTCTGTTTGGACAATGCAGCCTGTAGAGGTCACTAGTCCTCACTGAATGTATGTTTTTGTCCCCACCCATCAGATACAAAGTTGCCTATAAGAAGGAGACTGGAGAGTGCAGGCTGGAGATCTCTATGACCTTTGCTGATGATGCCGGAGAATATTCTGTGTTTGCCAAGAACCAGCGGGGTGAAGTCTCAGCCAGCGCTGCCCTGCTGGAGGAAGGTATGTTAGCCACTATCGGATCCAAGAAAACAAAGGAGACGAGAGCAGAGAGTTCAGGGTGTGACCTTTGTTTCCCGACAGGGGAATACGAGGCTTACATGAAGAAACTGGAAGAAACCTTTAAGACTGAAGTGAGTGTTGGGGTGAAGGAGCCCACAGTGGGAGACGTCCCCCCCATCGTTGTATCCACGATGGAGCAGATGACCACGACCATTATCTCAGGACAGGTCTGATCATTGAGTCATGGTTCAAACATGGTCACCATTTATGAAGATGGTGAAAACAAAGTTGTATATTTTCTTTTGACCGATTTCAGATTGAAAAAGAGCTGAAAGCTTCTTGGACTTCTTGTGTCATAACAAGAACAGAGTCTGATATTTATTTGATGTTTGATGGAGATCTGGTTGTGTTTGCAGGAATTTCACCTCTCTGTCATGGAGCAGAGGATAATCCAGGAGATCGAGCTCCGCATCATGAAAATCACCTACAGAGAGATTGTGACCGAGGACGGAGAGTTGATGGTGACTGCCACGCCAACAGAAGCCGTGCAGCCCAACTTCGACACGCCCGTCAAAAACTACAGGATCATGGAGGGAATGGGCGTCACATTCCACTGCAAGATGGCGGGAACACCACTGCCCAAGGTTCCAAATCGAATGTTCGATAAAAATCTGTTTAGATGAACAAAAAATAAAATTCAATATAAATGCGTTGAATCTCGACAGGTGTGTTAAAGTGAATGTGGTCTTGTGACAGATTGCTTGGTACAAAGACGGTCAGCGCATCAGAGCCGGCGAGCGTTACCAGATGGAGGTTCTTCAGGATGGACGGGCCAGCCTGCGCTTGCCTGTGGTTCTTCCTGAGGACGAGGGCGTGTACACTGCCTTTGCCTCCAACATGGAGGGAAACGCCATCAGCTCTGGGAAACTCTACGTGGAGCCATCCGGAGTGGTCACACCTCAGAGATACACACCGCAGCCGGCGGTGCAGAGGATCAGGTAGGACCGGACTCGGATTAGGGTTAGGATTCAGAATCATCGACACCTGCATACTGACTGTGTTCAACACGTCTTCAGGTCCACATCTCCTCGCTCTCTGAGCCGCTCGCCTGGACGTTCCTCCAGCCGTTCTCCTGGACGCTCTCCCGCTCGCCGTCTGGATGAGACGGACGAGGCTCAGCTGGAGAGACTCTACAAACCCGTGTTTGTCATGAAGCCGTCTTCGTGTAAATGCTCAGAGGGACAAACCGCCAGATTTGACCTGAAAGTTGTCGGCCGACCGATGCCTGACACCTACTGGTTCCACAACGGTGAGAAAAAACCTATATAAATGTTCATAGACCACGTGGTTCAACAGGATTCAATGTTCTAACAAGAATTCAAATCCCTCTATGACCTTGTCAGGACAACAAGTTGTTAGCGACTATACCCACAAAATTGTGGTTAAAGAAGATGGCACTCAGTCCCTGATCATCGTCCCAGCCATGCCTCAGGATTCTGGAGAGTGGACAGTGGTGGCTCAGAACAGAGCTGGACGCTCTTCCCTCTCTGTCACTCTGACTGTCGAAGGTAAACCTTTATTTTCACCAGAACCCTTGATCAGATGCAGATTACTGTGGTAATTTTTTATTTGACTATTTATTCTCCTCTTTTCTCAGCTAAAGAAACTTTGGTGCGACCTCAGTTCACTGACAAGCTGAAGAACATCAGTGTCAAACAGGGAACTCTGGTGGAACTGGCTGTCAAGGCCATTGGAAACCCTCTGCCTGACATTGTGTGGCTGAAGAACAGTGACATCATCTCACCACACAAACACCCACACATCAGGTGCGTGTCCTGTAAACATCTTTATTTGTTTGTAACGAAACTGTAACACTTGTCATGATGTGTTCTTACTATTTCATATTTTAGGGTTGAAGGAACTAAAGGAGAAGCCAAGTTCCAGATCCCGTCTGCATCGGGCTCAGACAGCGCCTGGTACACAGCTACCGCCATCAACAAGGCTGGTAGAGACACCACCCGCTGTCGAGTCAATGTGGAGGTGGACTTTGCAGAGCCAGAACCAGAGAGGAAGCTCATCATCCCCAAAGGAACGTACAAGGCCAAAGAGATATCTCCCCCAGAGGTGGAGCCTCTTCACATGAGATATGGTCAGGAGCAGTGGGAGGAGGGAGACCTGTACGACAAAGAAAAGCAGCAGAAACCGCTCTTCAAGAAGAAACTCACCTCCATCAGAATGAAGCGTTTTGGTCCCGCCCACTTCGAATGCAGACTGACCCCTATTGGTGACCCAACCATGGTGGTGGAGTGGCTGCACGACGGCAAACCCCTGGCTGCCGCCAACAGGCTTCGCATGGTCAATGAGTTCGGTTACTGCAGCCTGGACTACGAAGTGGCTTATGCCAGAGACAGCGGCGTCATCACCTGCAGAGCCACCAACAAGTTCGGAGTGGACCAGACCTCGGCCACCCTGATCGTCAAGGATGAGAAGGGTCTGGTGGAGGAAAGTCAGCTTCCTGAAGGCAGGAAGGGAGCGTACAGAATCGACGAGATGGAGCGGCAGGCTCATGAAGGAGGACCTTATGGAGTCACCGCTGAGGAAGAAACTGAGAAATTGAAACCTGAGATAGTCCTTCTCCCTGAACCAGCCAGAGTTCTTGAAGGTGACACGGCCAGATTCCGCTGCAGAGTGACCGGTTATCCTGCTCCCAAAGTCAACTGGTACCTCAACGGACAACTGATCCGCAAAAGCAAGAGATACAGCCTTCGTTACGATGGGATTTACTATCTGGAGATTGTTGACATTAAGTCCTATGACGCTGGAGAGGTAAAAGTTGTGGCAGACAACAACCTGGGCTCAGCCGAGCACACAGTGAAGCTGGAAATTCAGCAGAAAGAGGACTTCAGAACTCATCTACGTCGTGCTCCTGAGGCGAAGGCCGCCGAGGCTCTGCATGAACCAGGAAAAACCACATTTGAGGTAGTGAAGGCTGAGAAAACTGCAGAGGACTCTCAGCTCAAAGAGGTGGTCAAGCTCAAAAAAGCTCAAAGAGTCATCCACGAGAAAGCCACAGAGGAGTCAGAAGAGCTGAGGAGCAAGTTCAAACGTAGGACAGAGGAAGGCTACTATGAGTCCATCACTGCAGTGGAGCTCAAAGCACGCAAGAGGGATGAGAGCTACGAGGATCTGCTAAAGAAAACAAAGGAGGAGCTGCTTCATCGCGCCAAGGAGAAGGAGGAGGCTGAGAAGAAGAAGGAGGAGGAGCGACGCAAAGTTACAGCCAAACCTCTAAAACCAGAGAGAGTCAAGCTGTCCGCCAGCATGGAAGCTCCAAAGATCCTGGAGCGAATCACCAGTCAGACGGTCGCACAAGGTGATGAGGTCAAGTTCAGAGTGCGAGTTGTGGGTAGACCAGAGCCAGAGTGCCAGTGGTTCAAGAACGGCGTCCAGCTGGAGAAGTCTGAGCGAATCTACTGGTTCTGGCCCGAAGACCACGTGTGTGAGTTGGTCATCAGAGACGTCAGAGCGGAAGATTCTGCCAGTGTCATGGTGAAAGCTTCAAACACGGCAGGAGAGACCTCAAGTCATGCTTTCCTGCTGGTGCAAGGTAACATGGCGCCTCGACAACACCTGTTATTCTACATTCTTGCTTTGTTTTTTCTATCAAAACCTTTTTGCTGTTGTTGTAGCAAAGCAAGTCATCACCTTCACGCAGAAGCTCGAGGACATCAACGCCAAGGAAAAGGACACCATGGCAACCTTTGAGTGCGAGACCAACGAGCCATTCGTCAAAGTCAGGTGGATGAAGAACAATAATGAGATCTTCTCAGGAGACAAATACAGGATGCACTCTGACAGAAAGGTCCACTTCCTGTCTGTGCTAATGATTGACATGAAGGACGATGCAGAATTCTCCTGTGTGGTCATTGATGATGACGTCAGGACTACAGCAAGGCTCAATGTTGAAGGTTGGTTGGCTTTGTTTAAAGAGGAAGTTGTCCTCACTGTTATTGATTTATTTAGAGCTGGTGGACGTACGAGTCCACAGATCTGCTGCTGTTTGTCACTTTTATGAACGAAGTGTCTCCACATGTTGATTTTTCCTCTTCTTCATCTGATAACCAGGAGCTCCTCTGGAGATCCTCAAGCAGCTGGAGAGCACAGAGGTGCCAGAGACGTACTCTGGAGAGTTTGAATGTCTTGTGTCGCGTGAGGATGCTGAGGGCAGCTGGTTCTTTAAAGACAAGGAGCTGAGTCCCAGCAGTAAATATGTCATGTCGTCCCGCCGAGGACGACACACCCTGTCTGTCAAAGAGGTCAGGAAGGAGGACCAGGGAACTTACTCTTTCAAAGTGGCCGAGTTCAAGACCAGTGCTATGCTCAAGATGAAATGTGAGTTTTGTTGCTGATTACATTTCTTGCAGATATCGGTGTTCCTCCCAAACCATTTCTGTCTCCATCTCCTCTGACCTTCCCTTTGAGTCAAATCTATAGGCAGAGGATGATCGCTCTGTCTATGGTCAACCACCATTGACCTCAGAGAAGGAATGTGTGAGTGGGTGTGTGTGTGTGTGTACACGATGTGTATGATGGAGTTTGTCCTGATGTTTCAGTGCGACCGGTGACCCTAATCCAGCCTTTGACCGACCTGACGGTCTGTGAGGGCGACATCGCTCAGCTGGAGGTCAAATTCTCTCAGGAGAATGTGGAGGGAGCCTGGATGAAGAACAGTCAGCCGGTCACTGCCTCAAACCGAGTCCACATCGTTATTGACAGACAGACCCACAAACTCCTGATAGAAGACACCAACAAGGACGACTTTGGAACCTATTCCTTCGTTGTTCCCACTCAGGACATTTCAACCTCCGGAAAGCTGCTCGTTCAGAGTATGTCACCTCAGATGGTTGTTTTGAGAATTACATTTTTTTTCAAAATAAAAGTTGACAATCAAAATGAAATGTTTCCTGCAGCTATTGGAGTTCTGGTCCCACTGAAGGACACAAGTGCAGTTGAAGGAACTAAAGCCGTTCTGGAGGCAAAGATCTCTGCTCAGGACGTCAGCTCTGTCAAATGGTACCACAACGATCAGCTGTTAACATCCAGCGACAGAATCCAGATGGTGGCCAAAGGAGCCAAACAACGTCTGGTCTTCACCAGGACCTTTGCTTCGGATGAAGGACGTTACAAACTGGTGGTTGGCCGAGCCGATACCAGCTGCAGGTTTACAGTTCAGAGTGAGTTCCACAGGAAGTGACAAAGTGTGATTTAGATCATATGATCTTTTAAAAAGCTAGTTTAACTGAACCAATGAGCTCCCCCTGCTGGACATATCAACGAATTACATGTTTGATGTCGTGCCGTTAAAGGTCGGCATGTTTCATGTGAAGTTAACCAAAATGAAAAAAGATTTTCATCAATAAGAATTTATTGATGAGAATAATGATGTTCTTGATCACTTGTTGATTGCCTCACCTTTGTTTTGGTCCCAGCTGTCCAGATTGTGAGCCCAGCGAAAGACCGAGAGTGCTCGGAGTCAGAGAATGTCACCTTTGAGGTGGAGGTTTCTCACATGGGTATCGACGCCTTCTGGACTTTCAAGAGGCAGCCGCTTAAAGCCGGCGCCAAGTACAAGATGGAGTCAAAGAACAAGCGCCACTCGCTGACTGTCATGAATGCGATGAAGGATGAAGAGGGCGAGTACATGTTTGCTGCTGGTGAGAAGATGTGCAGCGCCTCTCTCACTGTCACAGGTGAGTTAAAGAGTTATCATCAACGCCAGAGCTGCTCCCAATCACCCCAACCAAGTAATAATAAAGAGAAACTCTCCCGTCACCAGGTGGCGCTATAAAGAAGCCTCTCCGGGATTTGGTGGTGGCTGACTCCCAAACTGCTGTGCTGGAGTGTGAAGTCGCAAACCCGACCGCTGAGGGTAAATGGTTAAAGGACGGCCAGCCTGTGGATTTCAATGAGAACGTGGTGAGTGAAGTCAACGGCACCGTCCGACGTCTCGTCATCATCATCACCAAAGCCACAGATGTTGGAGAATACACCTACCAGGTTGCCACCTCCAAGACCTCTGCTGCCCTGAAAGTGGAGGGTAGGTCCAGTTTGATTCATCTCAGACCACAAAAACTGAAAGTCCAGGACTAAATGATGTTTGTCTCCACAGCTGTTAAGGTGAAGAAGACCCTGAAGAACCAGAACGTGGTTCAGACTCAGGATGCTGTTTTCACCCTGGAGCTCACCCATGAAGATGTGAGAGGAGCGCAGTGGATTAAGAACGGGGTGGAGATTCAGCCTAGCGACAAATATGAGATCAGTATCGAAGGGATGGTCCACAGCCTCAAGATCAAGAACTGTAACACACACGATGAGTCTGTTTACTCTTTCAAACTGGGTAAACTGTCCGCCAACGCCAGACTGAACATTGAAGGTAAGAAACCTCCCATGTCTCACATTCTGACCAATTAAAACTCACTCTCGGACTTTGAACCCACAAACAAACACAATATTTTCCCGCAGCCATAAAGATCCTGAAAAAGCCAAAGGATGTGACGTCACTATTGGGAGCGAGCGCCGTGTTTGAGGTTGGCATCTCTGAGGACGACATTCCCATCAAATGGATGCACAACAAAACCGAGTTGAAGCCGAATGAGCACTACAGGATGCTCTCTGAGAAGAAGAACCACAAACTGATCGTCCAGGACGTCGACAACAGCAAAGAGGGCGAGTACACGGCCGTGGTCGGACACCTGCAGTGCAGTGCTCGCCTCATCATGGAGTGTAAGTGACATCACTGACCAACTGTTGTGACAGAGAATTTTAAAACAATAGTTTTAAGAGTGTTTCTGCCCAGTGTGAAACGTTCATATTATTTTAGAGGTGAGTCTCCACACCTTGAGGAAACTGAAGTGAAGTTTAAAGGATTTACAGACCATCATGGACTAAAATGCAGACTTGATCTGAGTTCATCTCCAGCATCATTTGAATCTGTGATTTCACAGATACCCGAAACCACCTGAATGTCGATTCAACCTTCTGTTGTTTATCCTTGCAGCTCTGAAAGTCACCAAACCCATGAAGAACGTGGAGGTACCGGAGACTCATGTGGCCACGTTGGAGTGTGAAGTGTCTCACTTCAACGTCCCGTCCACGTGGCTGAAAGACGGCGTGGAGATCGAGATGAGCGAGAAGTTCAGGATCGTGGTCCAAGGAAAACTTCACCAGCTGAAGATCATAAACACCAGCAGGGACGACTCCGCAGAGTACACCTTCATCTGTGGCAACGACCGAGTGTCCGCCACGGTCACCGTCAGCCGTACGTTTTCTCTTCAATGGCTCAGATGAATTCATCATGAATACACTGGTCATGTGGTCCAGAAAGGTCAAACACTACGTCAAACTAATTCAGTTACATTTCATTTCATTTTCCCTGTTAAAGAAAAATGTTCTTAAAAACGATGTTAGCATCGATGTTAGCTGTAATATTAGCATCAATGTTGGCATTGACGTGTTACTCACCAACACTCGTCTGTTACTTTCCAGCGATTCTGATCACCACAATGCTGCAGGACCTGAATGCTCAGGAGAAAGACTCTGTCACGTTTGAAGTTAACATCAACTTTGAGGGGGTCACGTACAAATGGCTGAAGAACGGTGTGGAGATCCGATCCACCGACAGATGCCAGGCTCGCTGCCGACAGCTCATGCACACTCTGAGCATCAGGAATGTTCACTTTGGAGACAGTGCGGAATATTCCTTTATGGCCGGTTCTGCAGTGACCTCAGCCAAACTTTCTGTTGAGGGTGAGAACTTTTTGATTTCAATTTTTTCTGTGACCACTGTGACCTTCAGAATATGTCCCCCCTCCACACACACACACACATACCCCTGACGTCATGGTTGGGGAAACACAGCATTAGAAGCTTTGAAAACACGCTGTGTTTGTTTCCATTGCAGCTCGTGTGGTTGAATTTACCAAACACCTGAAGGACCTGAAAATCACAGAGAAGAAGCGCGCCACGTTTGAATGTGAAGTTTCTGAACCCAACATCCAGGTGATGTGGATGAAGGATGGTCAGGAGCTGGAGATGTCCGACAGGTAGAGTGGCTCATGATCTGTAAAGACAAACTCAAATCATCGATACAGAAGGAACAAAACAAACTTCTGTCTTTGTGTTTTCTACAGATACAAAATGGCCTCAGATAAGTACCAGCACCGGCTGGTCCTGCCATCGGTGCGTCTATCAGATGCCGGAGAATACACTGCCGTGGCAGGGTCCAGTATTTCCAAAGGTCACTTGGGGGTGGAAGGACGAGACGTTCGAATCTCAGAACCCGGAAGCAGAGACATCACTGTGAGTTTGTCTGTCTCCGTAGCCTGAGATTGACCATGCCCCCACCACTGCGCCAAACCCACATATCATCCCACTCAGTTTGTCTCACCTCAGGTCAGACTTCGACTTACGGCTGCTCTCCCCTGTTGCTCGGTTGTGTTCACAGGTGATCGAGAAACACAGAGCCACCTTCGAGTTTGAGGTGAACGAGGATGATGTGGAGGGACGCTGGTTGAGGAATGGGCAGGAGATCCAGTTCTCGGCGGAAGAGAGGTTTAGTTACGCCACCATCAGGAGGCTCCACCGCCTCACTATATCTGAGACGTACAGGAGCGACGCTGGCGATTACGCCTTCTTAGCGGGCAAAAATAGGAGCACCATGAACCTTCATGTCAAACGTAAGTAACTAAATGTACATCACTGGTGACAACTAGTCGTATGGTGCAACTGGAAAACCGGAAACCTTTAATGTGTTGTCTCGTATTTTGTGTCTTCAGTGCCAGAGCCTCCGGAGATCGTTCGACAAATGCAACCACAGACAGCCATGTCCGGCCGATTGGTTCGATTCTCTGTGCAGGTGAGCGGCCTCCCTGCGCCTCAGGTGACCTGGTACAAGGACTCACAGGCTCTGTGCGTCAGTGACCAGTGCAAGTTCCTCCATGATGGAGATGAGCACACGTTGCTGCTGCTAGAAGTTTTCCCAGACGACGCCACAATGTACAGCTGCGAGGCCAGGAATGACTACGGCGAGGCCACAAGCTCCGCCCCGCTCTCTGTGGAAGGTAAAACATCTGAGATGCACTGGACCTCTGGAGATTTGGTTTTCAAATGGAAGTCAAGTTTTTGACCTGTCCATATAAAAAACCCAAGGGCTCAACGAGACCTGGTGGTTTCTGATTGAAGTTTTCTCTTATGTCCCCTATACCTTCAGAGCGGTTTCTTTTCCTTCATCAGATTTTCACTGTGTAAAGTTGATCAGAACCATGATTGAAGAAATGATCAGATCAGAGCTGATCAGTGTCTGTGTTTTCAGTTCCTGAGGTGGTGGAGACGGTTGCTCACATCTCTGCTCCTGTCCTCCTCACCCCCCTGAGAGACGTCCTTGTCACAGAGGAACACTCGGCCCAGTTGCAGTGCACAATCTCTGGGGAAGGTAATGACCGCAGCTCCATCCACTGGATCTACTTATTACTAGCAGATGGTAGTGTTTGTTACTGAGGACCATGGGACCTGCTCAGTTGGGAGAAAATAGGTGATAATCTTTTGTGTGTCCAGACCTGCAGGTGATGTGGTTCTGTAACCAAAGAGAGCTCAGACCGTCAGACGTCTTCAGGATGTCTCATTATGGTGACACCTGCCAGTTGAACATTTCCAGAGTTCAGCCCGACCATGAAGGAGAATACTCGTGTGTTGCCACTAACTCGGCAGGGATGGTCACATGTTCTGCATCTCTGAATATTGAAGGTGAGTTCCTCAGTTCACGTGACGTTTGGGCGAAAGTGTTCGACCTTCTCTCGCTACATGTGTCAAACAGGCAGGACGGATGCTATTGGCAACATGTAACGTAGCATGATTAGCTGGTAGCCTGCTAACATGTTTATTTCTACACACACAGAACTAAGATCGCAAACACAGATAATGAAGCTAATGGAGAGGGCGTCGACAGCTCATCATACATTGACCAGTAGGAAGCTGCAGGCAGAGTGCCTCTTGCTGGTCACACAAAGACTGAAAGGATCTGATCGAATGTCCGTTCATTAGCTTTGCATAGCACAAACTCTTTGTATTGTCGGACTGACGAGACAACATGCTATGTATCAGCTAGGTCCAGGATGTGTTAGCCTAGCTTAGCATAATCACTGGAAGCAAGGGAAACTGTTAGCTTTGCTCCGTCAACATTAGCATTCATTTTACTGTATTTAGTGCTATACTAACATTAGCATGGCAACTTCTCTCCCCATTGAAGCTCCTTTAAATCACACTATTGAAGGATCTTGATTTAAATACCAGGGAATAAATATTAAAGGTCTCATTTAGTTAATGACCTACTAGGTCACAGAACCATTCTTCTAAACCATTTTGTGTGTGTGTGTGTGTGTGTGTGTACATACGTGTACATGTTGCATGACGTCTTCTCTTCCATCATGAATCTGAACGTCCTGGTTCTGACTCGAGTCTCTTTAGAAGAACCCATCACGGTAACCTCAGACCACGACTAGTTCTTAAAGGTCCTTCCAGCTCGGAGATGATCCACAGCTGCGTTTGGCTCAAGTCAAACTTGCATGATTGACAGTTGAAAGTAGTGTCTGCCCCGCCCCCCACCATACTGAACTCCACCATGCTCCACCACCTGCAAACCAGCTGTGACACAACCTGTAACCTGCAGGGGTCTCCAGATTCACGTGTTGACCTAATTCTTCTACTCTTTCTTGCTGCCCAGATGAAACAGCCTTAGCTAGAGTGAGGAGTGCCGGGACTGATGCTAAGCTAAGTGAGCGTCTGGAGGTTCAGAGTTTCAGCTCTGTGTCAGTGGGACAAAGTTCCCACAGTGTTGACTTTACTCAGACGGTGTCTCACAGCTCCTCAGTGTCTGCGAGGACAGTGGAGGTTCAGGTGGTCAGGCTCTCAGCCAGCCCCAAATTGCTGATGGAGATGAGCGATGTCTTGGTAAAAAACGGCCAAGTGGCTGAGTTCAGCTGCACTTTCGACGGGCAGCCCTTCACCGCTGTGGTGTGGGACCATAACGGCCGGAGCCTGGTGGACTCGGAGCGGATGAGGAGCTCTCAGAGTGGTGGCTTGTTGTCCCTGCTCATCAGGGGTGTGGGCGTGGCAGACCAGGGTCTGTATCGCTGCACTGCCACCAACCAACACGGCCACAACAGCTCCTCTGCCCGGCTCACTGTTGAAGGTGGTTTATCTTTTTTTAAATTCAGTCTGTCTCCATGTGGTTCACCCCCCCACCCACCGCTCTTCCTGCTGACCCCTCCCCCCCACCAGTTTAACATTTCCTCTCAGCCTGTAACTTTTAGTGAAGTAACACAAAGCTGCGTGAAGTCATTTGCCCCCCTCCGTCCTCTTGTCAGCTTTTGCTAACCTCATCATCCATCCAACTAACTGTGTCTGTTTAGCTTTATTCTCTGACCTCTGACCCCTAATTCCTCTCCCTAACTTTATTCTTACCCAGCTAAAGAAGCAAATCTCACAGCAGAAACCCCCATCCCTACAGATTCTGTACCCAAAGTGTCTCAGGCAGACAGGGAGACTCTTAGAGCTTCTCCTGAGCCCAACAAGCAGGAGGCGCTGGAGAAGCCAGGACCGTCGCCTCCATCTTCCCAGAGACCGCACGGCTTCATCAGACACCTGTTTTTCCCTGATGATCTGCCTCACGACCGGCGACATGTCTCCAGCTACCCTGACCTCTTGGTCAGACTCCCCCCCGAGCTGCTGAGCAGAAACAGAAACTGTGGCTCCTTGTTTTACGTAATGAAGGAGGCCCCTGCTCCGTTTGTCATTTGGCTTTACAATCGGTTGAATTTTGAGGACTCTGTGTCTTTCTCTGTGAAACATGACGACCCCCTGTGCTGTGTAAACGTTAACAATGTGACATGTGGACTGGTCACAGCTGTGGACTCAGCAGGACATGCTGAGTGCAGTACAGTGATGACAGGTTGGCATCTGCATGTTTTTGGTCTCTGCTCGCTCGGGCTCAGTTTGGCCCAACACTCATCCACACACCACTTCAATCAGCTCTCACCTCTTCACAGGGTCTTAATCTCAGGGTGTAGACGAGGTCGCTGACCTTTGCTTTTCTCACTAAACCACCGAGACAGACACAGACAGAGGGACACATATCTCTGAAGCCTCGGCTGTAACTCACCACAGACCCACAGGAAGCATGAGCACCAGTTAGACCACCCCAGTCAAAGACGGGGACTTTTATATGGATGCACGACCTGTCACTGACCCTAACAGTTCTGCACCATATGAGAGTGAACGCTGTGTTGTGGGAGAGTTTTTAATTTGTCACTGTCTGTGTGTTTACAGTTGCTGCCCATGAGAGGGAGCCTGTGGTTCGGGTGCAGGAGGACATTAAAGGTAAATGTCAGCAGGAGCATCAGTCTTCTGCATTTTTAATGTCAATTCTCTTTGAGTAAGAAATGTCATTATATGTTTGTATTTTTGTGTGTTTTTGTTGTTGATTGTTCTCACACATTAGTTTTCTTAGAGCAGTCTTTGAAATGTTTTTTACAGGGTTTGTTTTTCTGCACCTCAGTATGGAAAACGGTTCATGTGGTTGTAGAGCTCAGAGTAAAATAGCAGAGATCCTTGTGGTCATGATTTCTATTCTGTATGATTATGTCTCACCCCACTTTGAACTGTCATTGTTCCACTCAGCCGTCTCTAGCACCACCATCACAGTGGAAGAGGAAACGCAGGAGTCGTACTTCAGCAGCCTTAAGTTTCCAGACAAAACCAGAACACTTGAACTCAAACCAGAGTCCAAACGTTTCTCGTTGGAGAAGAAAAAAGAAAAGCCGGTTTTCCTCAGCCAACTTTCTCCCGCAGCCGCGATTGTCGGAGAAACGGCCATGTTCTCTGTCAGAGTGTCCGCTTTCCCCAAACCCATCGTCCAGTGGTTCCACAATGGCCAGACCATAACTGACTCATCGGTGTACACGTTCACTCACCAGCGAGATGAGTACAGTTTGGTCATTAACAAGGTTCAGAGGGAGTTTGAAGGAGAGTACTCTTGCACAGTCGGCAACAGATTTGGTCAGTCGACGTGCTCATCATATCTGCACGTTCATCTAACCGAACCAGAACAAGATGAGACTGATTCAGGACCAACTGGGAAACCCCCAGAATTTACTAGAAGGATAGAGCGCGTTGAGCTGTGTGAGGGAGGCGAGATGTTCTTCAGGTACACTGTGACTGGAGATCCACTGCCCCAGGTGCAGTGGCTCAGAGGCAGTTTCCACATTCAGCCCATTGGGTTCTGTACCATTGTCAACAGTCCAGACGGGTCAGGGTCTATGAATATAAAAAGGGTCAAACAAGAACACAGTGGTATCTACACCTGTAAAGCCTCCAACCAATATGGTGAGGATTCTTGTTCTGCCGAGCTGCAGGTGTTCAGAGAGGAGGTCGAGCCATCGCTAGTGATGAAAACCAAAGGTTTGAAAGTACCCACCGAATACAGGTTACATCAAGAGAAAACCCAGCCCCATCAAATGATTTACACCATCAGTTCTGACCAGCGGCAGATTATAGCTAGCGAGCAGGTGGTTGAACTCAGAGAGCTGGACATCTCTACTGCCACCCTTCATCAAGAGCTGCTCCCCAAGCAGGCAGCAGTGCTGCAGTCTCATCAAGTCCATGAGAAGGTTTGTTTGGCCCCCACTCACCCTGCTCAGGTGTCTGCTGTTCCTGTGAGACAGCTTCACATGACCACGTTTGTATCTTCTGTACAGGAGAATCATAAAATAACTGAACAGCACTCGGAGAGGATTCTCAGCCCTGAGCTCCTTGAATTCCAATTAGCTAAAGCGCAGCCCTCGAAACTCATGTCAGCTACGTCTCAAGAGGTCCTCCCCCTCAACACACTGAGAACTGAGGCTTTGACGGACCTGGCTCCAGAGCATATGAAGCCCTCCACTGAGCCCAGGCAGCTTGTTAGCGGCCCTCAAATTCAGTCCACTCTCTCCTTTCAGGATGAGACGTCAGGTATGCTGGAAAGACCAGAGGAGGAGACCAGCTTCAGAATCACAGAGGGAGTGAAGGTCTCATACTCTGCTCAGTCCTTAGAACATCTTCAGATTGTAGAGAGACACTCTGAGCCTTTGCCAGTATTGGACTCAGTGACCAAACCTATGATGGAGATAGAGCAGTTTACACCTGTGGTCGCTCCAGTGAGTGAAACTACAGCCACTTTATCTAAAGAGCAGGAATTAGAATTGGACAGACCTGAGCAGGAGAACATCTCCTCCTGTAAAGACCTACTGTATAAGTCCTCCATAGTTGCTGAGGAGAAATACCAATTCCAGGCTGAGCATCTGAGACCAGTTCCAGGTTTAGATTCATCACTGTGCCTACAGGCTGAGCGAGAGAGAGAGCGGCTCCTGCACCTGCAGGTTGTCAGTGACCGGGAGATTTTACAGTCGGAGGGCAGGTTCAGCAGTGGGAAACCCAGGGCAGAGCATGCAGCAGCCAGGACCAGTCCCAATCTGGTTCATTCAGTGACTCATGAGGAGCAGAGGACAGTCCAGTATGAGGTCACTTCAGACTTTGCAACAAAAATGGATGCCACATCAGTTCAGCCAAAGAAAGAGAGACCACAAACCAAACATCTCCAGTTGGTTTATTCTGAAGCAGTCTTACCAAAAGAAGGCATACTTACTGTAACCAAGCCAGATCAGCTGGTGGCAGTACAGACACAAGAAATGATTAGAAGTCATGCAGCTACCTCAGAAGAAAGCTATGCCATCACAGATGCATATCACAAAGATCTGGATTTGACAGTGACCAGGCTTCAGTCACAGCATCGCATCGAGCCCAGGCCTCCCAGTATCCTCCCGGTCTCCTCTCAGCCCCTGCAGCTCCCAAAGGAGATGGCTTTCACTGCTGATGTGAAACAGAAGAGGGCACTAGTTCAGAGAGAGGATTACTGGAATGTCATGCAGTCTTTGAATGTCACAGACACTATGACTCTGGAGGAGGGTCACACTGTTGGTCTTAAACCCGCAGGGCAATTTAGACCTGAGGTCAAAGTTGAGCCCAAAATCCCCAAAAGGCCTGTTTTCATTGAGGAGAAGGCCATTGCCACTGAAAGCTGCACAGTATTAGAGGCTGCTGAGCAGGACTTTGCGGTCCCGATTCAAGAGGGACAGTCGGTCCGACAGTCGGTGTTGCTAGAAGAAAAACGGGTGATTGTAGGAGAGGAGTCAAGTGAGATACAGAAATTTAAAGGTTCTTCTGTCGCAGTGACCACGCAGCCGAAAGGAGTCATGTTTGTCCATGAGTCTCTGGATGCAACCACACTTCCCAAAGAGTTGCACTTTGTCGTTCAGATCCCAAAACCCTCCAGTGTGAATATCCGTCGGCAGCTCAGAGATGCTTTGCAGTCAGCTGTGGCCAGTGAACAGCTGCTGTTACTGGCTGATGTGGTTGGAAGGTCAGAGGCAGTGGAGGTGCAGGAAGTCAAGGTTCAACGAGAACCAAAACGAGCCACACACACGTATCTCATCACAAGCCCAGGTGCTCCCATGGAGATCACGCTATCATTTGAGGGGGACTACCCTCAGACCCCTGACCTCCGCTCTGAACTCCAGATCGCTCTGAATGCCATGGTTTACCAGGAACAACAAAGTCTCACATTAGATAAGCTGGGTACCGTGCAGATCCAGAAGCCTCATAAAGTCCTGGTCGGCTCAGCAGCCTCGAAAGGGGTTCTGTCAACTATGGTGGACACTGTGACTGTAGCAGAGAGTGCAGTTGCGTTTCCTCCTGCTGTTTCTCAGTCTGTAGTTGTCAGGACTGAGGCCAGGGCATCTTTCCAAAATGCAACACTTCAAAGTCAGCCTGACATCCAAGAGTCCAAACAGGTGAGTTGGAAGGTGCTGAGCTCGGACAGAGAGGTCACCGCTACAACCAGCATCTCTGTGGTCCAACAATGTGTGGACAATTTGGTCCACAGAGAAGCTCGAGAAGAGTACCTGTCAGAGGTTGTCATGATCAGCGAGGCCTCAGACAGTCTGCAGGATTATCCTGTCGTTGTTAAACCTCTGGAAAACGTTAGAGCTGAGGAAAACGGCAAAGCTGTTTTTATTGCTACCATTAAATCTGTCTCCAACGTCAATTGGTTTTTCAATGGCCAGCTTTTAAAGTCTGGTGAGGAGTTCATGTGTTCTGAAGAGAGAGACTCGTACACACTAATAATCAACAAAGTGGTGAAGGAGAAACATCAAGGAGAATATGTCTGTGAAGCCGAGAACGAAGTCGGCAGGACCACGACGTCTTCAAGACTCACTGTGGTCCCACGAGGTTTGATGATGGATGATTTTTTTTCTCATCATCAACTAACTCTTCACATTGTCATTTGCCAACCTCAGAACTCAAACTTCATCCGAAGTCCTGTTCACCCCTTTTAATCTGTCATTCAAATGGTCCAAATCCAAACTGTGAGATCTGAGGTTTTCAGCAGACTGCAGCAACATTCCCTCTTCCCCTCACAGCTGATCCTTCCTCCACAATCATCACCTCCACTTCCTGTTTCCTTCTCAGGAATCACCCTAATCTTCACTTCCATCAGCCCTGCTCCATCTCCCTTTGCATGTTTTCTCTTTTCATTGTGACTGAATCCCGTTTCATGTCTTCATCCTAAATCTGAAATCATTTTCCCCTCCACAGTCACCACAGGATCACTTAGTGTTGATCAGACCAAGTTCACCTCATCACCACGTCCTGTGGAAACCTTCTCCTCACGTTTCTCTTCTGTGTGTTGACTCTATCTCTGTCTCTTGTCCCTGCAGTCAAACCCGTGTTCAGACACAGAATTGTCCCCGTGGAGATCAACGTCGGCAACACAGCCAAGTTTGAATGTGAAATTGAAGATGCACCTAATGTGAACTTCAAGTGGTTCAAAGAAGGGAACCCCATCAAAGAGGGGGACAAATACAGGATCATCAGCCGCTTCAGCATGTCCTCGTTGGAGCTTCTGACACCAACTAAGGATGACAGCGGTGAATACACCTGCAAGGTGTCCAATCAGCACGGCAGTGATGAGTGCTCTGCTGCTCTCACAGTGACGGGTAAGAGCAATACATGTTTCCTCCTTCTACTTCGCTGGTTGATCTGGTGGCTTTGATCTCTGCTGGTTCTTTGTATCTGTCACATCAGCAGGTTCTGGTTGAAGTTGATGAGGAAGGTTTGAACAAATGACTGCTAATCTTTCCTTTCCTCAATTCTTATAGAACAATCTCCTCCTGCCTTTATAACTAAAGCTGAGCCTCAGACTGTGTTTGTGGGTCAGACGGCAGTGATTCATTGTGTTGTAACAGGATCTGCTCCTCTCAGTGTGGTCTGGCTCAAAGACCAGAGGGTCTTATCTGAGGTGCCCACACACGTCCACACCTCTTTTGAAAAGAATAAACCCACTCTTGAGATAACAAACCTGGAAGCAGCGGACAGGGGGCGCTATGTCTGCAAAGTGTCCAATAATGTTGGGATGGCAGAGAGTGGCATGGAGCTACGTGTCATTGATAAACCCAACTTTGTGAAGCCCCTCTGTCCCGTGCCTGCTGTGGTTGGTGCTCCTCTGCACCTGGAGTGTCGTGTGGACGAGGACACTGGAGTAAGTGTCGTATGGACCAGAGACGGTCGAAAGATCCACCAGTCTCCAGACTGTAAACTGTCTTTTGAGGATCAGACCGTCACCCTTGATATCCTGAAGGCCACACTGAAAGATTGTGGACATTTTGTGTGCACGGTGACAAACCAAGCAGGAAGTGCCACTTGCTCTACTGTGGTGAAGGTACAAGGTAAGAGTTGTCCGCTTCATTTCCATGGATCCTTCAGAATTTGACGCTGTTGCAAATCTGTTGGAATGAAAATGAACAAATCTCTCATTTACATCTTAAATCCTAAATCTCTTCTCTTTGGATTCTGCTGTTTTATTTCTCTTTGACTTGACTGTGTTTTAACTGCATGCTTCTGCAGAGCCGCCAGTCTTTGTAAAGAGACTGGAGGCCTCCACGGTGTGGAAGCAGGGGAGCACCGCTCGGCTGCAGTGCTCCATCAAAGGCTCACCTGAACTACACTCCGGCTGGTTCTTTAATGACAGCCCGCTGTGTACAGACGGCAGACGTAGTGTTGGCCTGAAGGAGGGCGTGGCCACTCTTGAGATTCGGGATGTGATGTTGAGTGATGGTGGAAACTACACATGTGAGGTTCTCAATGAATCAGGGTGTGAAAGCTGCAGCACGAAAGTGACTGTGAAAGGTGCGTGAACTCAAACAGGGTCAGAGTTTATCAGACTTGGATCAGGTCTAACAGAAGCGTGTGTTCCTCTGCAGAACCACCCTCGTTCAAACAGGAGCCTCTGAGCGTAGAGGCCGTCAGAGGATCTACGGCCGTGTTGGAGTGTGAGATTTCAGGCTCAGCGCCATTCGAGGTGTCATGGAGAAAGAACAAGAAATGTTTGTCGTCTGATAAAAAGTATAGGATAGTTTCCCAGGGTTCACTGAGTTCTCTGGAGATCCACTCGTTTGAAAGCACCGATGCAGGTGAATTCCAATGTGTGGTGTCCAACGAGGTCGGGTCAGTCAGCTCAAACTCCACTGTCAAACAGAGAGGTCAGTGATAACTCAGCACAGACCTGGTCAGCTGCACTCGTTTGTCCACTTCTCACCTTCTCTTGACCAACATTGTGATTTCAGAGCCACCAGTGTTTTCAAAGAGGGTTGAGAGCGCCACTGCTGTGCTAGGAAACATGGTGAAACTGCAGGGAACCCTTAAAGGTTCCGCCCCCATCACTGTTAAATGGATGAAAGACTCTGAGCTGCTCAGAGACGATGACCCGAATGTCCAAATGACATTTGAACACAATGTGGTCAGCATTTCCTTCTCCTGTGTGGATCTGAAACATGGCGGAAAATACACCTGTCAGGCTGAGAACAAAGCAGGGCAGCACAAGTGTGAAGCCACCTTAACAGTTCAAGGTTAGAACACATTCATATGTGAGAGAGCTATTGTTCCACGTAGATGTTCGTTGAGTCTAAAGTGGGTGTTGTGTTTTAGAACCTGCCAGGATCTTAGAGAAAGCAGCGTCCATCAGTGTGACAGCTGGAGACTCGGCTACGCTCAGCTGCACCGTCTGTGGAAGTCCAGAGCTTAAAGTCAGGTGGTTCAAAGACGAGAAGGAGATGATCAGTGGGCGTAAATACAAGATGGTGCTGAAGGAGAACACGGCCATATTAAATATCCTGTCAGCAGATAAAGGAGATACCTCCCAGTATAAGATGGAGGTGTCCAATAAAGTGGGAAAAGACCAGTGCAGCTGCTCCGTCACTGTGATAGGTCAGTTTAACACGGAACACGGAGTCAGTCATCAACCTGTGGTTTGGGCCCTGGTCACATGTTTGACATATTCTCCCACACAGATCGAGCCGTTCCACCGTCCTTCATTAAAAGTCTAAAGAAAATGGACGGAACCGTCGGTGCTGCTGTGGTGTTGGAGTGCAGAGTCTCTGGATCTGAACCGATGGTCGTCTCGTGGTTCAAAGACGATACAGAAATCCAGTCAGATGAGAAATATAAAGTAAATTTCAGTGAGAGCTTGGCATCTTTGACCATCACCAAACTGCTTCAGAGTGACGGTGGAGTTTACACCTGCCGAGCGTCCAATGCAGCCGGGGAGAAGGAGACCAGCGGCACTTTGTCCGTTAGAGGTCAGAACAGCTTCAGCCGGAGATTAAACCAGACTTGGTCAAACTTAGTCAGGATCTTTTATTGATTCACTGTTTTTCCCCAAATGACTCCAGAACCTCCAGTCTTCACGGTAAAGCCTGAATGTCAAGACACTTCACCAGGATCGAACGTTGTCATAAAAGCTGTATTTACTGGAACAGCTCCCCTCGTGGTGAAGTGGTTCAGAGAGGAGAGAGAGATGATCACTGGAGGCACATGTTTCATAAAAAAAGATGCCTCCTCCAGCTCTTTGGAGCTTCACTCAGTCAAACCCAGTGATTCTGCCAAGTACACATGTCAAGTGTCCAACGATGCCGGGAAGGTTGACTGCACCGCTGTGCTCTTTGTCAAAGGTGCCCTTTTTCTTAATCCCTCTAACAGCTGATGTTTATTTGATGATGTGCTCTTGTTTTACTTTCATGTTACTGTGAATTTACAGAAGCTCCAACATTTACCATGAAGCCAGAGCCGTCAGTGGTGTTGAGGAGCGGACAGCCACTTAGGTTGTCCTGTAAGGTTCAGGGCAGTCCTGTGATCACCACCTCATGGTTTAAAGATGGCTCCCAGATATTATCTGACCCCAGATACAATGTGACCTTTGACAGCTCCTTAGCCACCATGGAGGTGGCGAGTTGTCGGGCAGACGACAGTGGAGAGTATGTGTGCATGGCGTCCAGCGACGCCGGCTCAGACCGCTGCAGCAGCTCGCTCACAGTCAAAGGTTTGTTCATTCTCCACTTGTCCTCTTCAGAGTGTTGATGTCAAAATTAGTCCACGTAGTCAAGTTACCATGGCAATGCAAAATAAAGATCTGCTCTTCGATCTTAGCAATTAGTCAGGCTGTGAACACAGATCAACGACCTGACTCCGTCTCCTCAAACTACATAGACACAAAACTAAAGGCTACACTCCCATCTCATGGAAGACTGTGGAGTGGAGCCCGGTATCGACCAATCCTGAGTCAGTGTCGGTCCTGATATCATCAAACAAGTGATTGAAACCAAAGCAACAGAATCTTGAACAAACATCAGTATAATAGGATGAACCCATCAGTTATCATGGTGGATGGGGGCCAGGAGGGGGAGGGGTCTATTAGAGTCACGTCGTCCATCTTTGTTGACAGTACAGTGTGTCACCTGGTTCATGATCTGTGAACCAGAAACTGAAAAACACCTCTGATCTGTTTTCTGGCAGAACCTCCTCTGTTCCTCCGGCCGTTTGAATCGGTCGAGGTGCTACAGGGATCGGACTTTGTTCTGGAAGGAACCCTCTCAGGTTCTGCTCCATTTGAAATCACATGTTTACTCAATGATAAGTTGATCCGAAACGACAAAAGACACAAAGTCACTGTGGAACAGGACACGGTCATAGTCCACATTTCAAAGTGTGTGAGTGCAGACGCTGGAACATATCGCTGCTCCATTTCCAACCAGGTTGGAGAGACGTCGTGTTCTTGCCAAGTTTCGCTCAAAGGTTTGTCTACGTTGGAGTGGCATGAGACTTGTGATTTAACAACACAGTTTGATACAAGTTCTGATGCTGAGCTCACGACAGAATGCTTTTCATAGAATATCAAAGACAAACTGTTTGCTTTTAGTTATTTCTGCAAAACACAAAGTGTGTGTGTGTGTGTGTGTGTGTGTGTGTGTGTGTGTGTGTGTGTGTGTGTGTGGCTCTGCTATTGCACCGTTGAACCACTAGAGGGTGCAAAAGGCAGTGTTTCTGAGACACACACGCAGGGTCAGGGTTCCAGGTTCAGTTCCCATGATGAAGCGACATGTTGTCCCTGACCTGTGGTCTTCTCTCACTAGAACGTCCGTGGTTTGTTCAGAGACTGAACGACATGTCCTGCATGGTGGGCTCTGACATTACTCTTAAGTGCACCTTGTCTGGATCACTACCCATGACTTTCTCCTGGATCAAAGACGATCATGTTATCAAAGAAGATGAGCATGTGCACATGCCCTTTGAAAGTAAAAGTGCCACATTGAACCTAAAAAATGCTCAGTTGTCACATGAAGGAAAATATGTGTGTGAGGCCCAAAACAAAGCCGGGACTCAGAGATGTTCCGCCGTGCTGGTAGTCACAGGTTTGTGGTTCTTGTCCAACCTTCAGTTTGTGGCTTCTGTGTGTCGCTTCACCGTATGTCTGTGCAACTCATTTGATTTGTTTATCTCAGAACCAGCCTGCGTCTCAGAGCAGGCAAAGTCCCTGAGTGTAACGCAGGGGGACCCGGCTCGGCTGGAATGCAGATTCTCTGGCACCAAGCCGCTCAAGTCCAGATGGATGAAGGCGAGCAAAGAGCTGCAGTCAGGGCAGAGATACAGAGTTCAGAGTTCAGACGGCGTCTCTGTACTCCACATTGTGAAAACCCAAAGAGACGACAGTGGTGAATACACCTGCCAGGTTTCTAATGCTGCAGGATCCAGTTCTTGCCAGTTATCAGTTTCTGTCTTAGGTCAGTTCTATCCCAAAGTTTGAGATATTGAGATGGACCGAGTTCAGATTTTCATAGAAACTCACAATTCTCTGCACCATGTGTGTGAAACAGATCAGATTATCAAACCGTCTTTCACGAGGAAACTGAAGCAGACAGAAGGAATCAAAGGATCGTTTGCTCATCTGGAATGTCTGGTGTCTGGCTCCCTGCCCATAACCATACAGTGGTACAAAGACCAGAACCAGATCCAGACTAACCACAAACACAAGTGTTTATTTTTTGAAAACGTTGCATCTCTGGACATATCTGATCTCGACATCAGCGACGGGGGTAGATTCACCTGCACGGCTACAAACTCAGCGGGATCAGACAGCTGCTCTGCCTCTTTGTGTGTGAAAGGTCAGAGGTCATTTTGCAACCTTAGTTTGTGTGTGTGTTGTGATTGTAGAATAACTCAAGTCATGGGTTTATTCTTCCAGAACCTCCTTGTATTCTTGAGAAGTCCAAGTCCATGAATGTTCTGCCGGGCTCAAAGGTCCAGTTTACTGTTCTGGTCTCTGGCTCGCCACCACTGACCATCAAATGGTTCAAAAACAAGAAAGAGATTTCATGTAGCCCCGACTGCTCTGTGAGCAAAGACAACACCTCCAGCTCTCTGGAGCTCTTCTTCGCTAAAAGCTCTGATTCTGGAGAATATGTCTGTGAGATCAACAACGACGTGGGCTCTACTTCCTGTCACATGACCCTCTTTGTCAAAGGTTTGTGTAGTATTATCATCACTTGTCCTCACAGCCATCGGCGCTGTATATAACCATATTCCTTTTTGTCCAGAGGCCCCGTGCTTCACTGACACACCTGAAGGTGTCAGAGTGGTCAGAGTAGGAGACAGAACCAGGTTTGAGTGTGAGGTCACAGGTTCTCCTGAAGTCTCTGTGCACTGGTTCAGAGACGGAGCTGAGATCCAGCAGAGCCTCAAACACACAATGTCCTTCTCCAGCTGTTTGGCAGCTTTAGAGTTTCATCACGTTAGTGAACAGGACACTGGGACATATTTCTGTGAGGCCAGAAATGAGGCCGGTTCACAGAGCTGCTGTGTGGAGCTGCAGGTCAAAGGTCGGTTTTCATTCACACCTCAGAAAGGTGGTTTCACATGGCAGAAGAGAATCAGAGCTTGTTCGAGTTGGATTTTTTTTGTTGTTTCAGAGCCTCCGTCATTTGTCCAAGAGCTAACGTCTGTCCAAGTGGTAAAAGGTTCCACGGCAGCATTGACCTGTACAGTGGCAGGAAGTTCTCCGTTAACGTTCTTGTGGTTCAAAGAGAGAAAGGTGATCAGATCCAGCCACAAGTTCATGGTGAATGAAAAGGAGGGCTGCTTAAAGATCCAGGACTGTGAGGGTGCAGATGTTGGGATGTATCAGTGTTTGGTGACCAATGAGGTGGGAAGTTGCACTGGTTCTGCAGCTTTGTCTCTCAAAGGTTTGTTTCTGAGATTGTAGAAAATCACACAGATGAACATTAGGCTCACACTGGTACTGACTCTCTGAATCCTGATTCGGTTTGAACCAGCTCCGCCCACCTTTGTGAAGAAGATGGAAAATGTCTTTGCATCTCTGGGAGAAGTTGTGGTCTTTCGCTGCCTTGTGGACGGTTCTTCGCCTCTTTCTGTTCAGTGGCAAAAAGACGAGGACTGGATCCTCCAAGACTCAAACATGGAGAAAAAGTTTGTGAACAACGAGGCCACTCTGGTGATTCCCTTCTGTGAGGCCGCTCATGGTGGGAAATACACCTGCCAGGTGGTAAATGAGGCAGGGCAGGACAGATGCTTTTCTACCCTCATAGTTCGAGGTACATGTTCTTCACACACAGAACTAACTGGTTCTTACAGCGACAACTCATGCGCTCATCACACCTGTGTCTGATTTATAGAACCACCAACCATCTGGGACAAACCTGATGTAGTCAAAGTAACGCGTGGTGATCCAGTTTGTCTGGAATGCAGGGTCGCCGGGGCTCTGCCTATTGAAGTTAGATGGACCAAAGACGGCGGAGAGGTTCAGTCGAGTAGAAAACAACGTCTACACTACGAGAACAACCGCAGCTGTTTGAACATTCAATCTTCTGAGCTGGATCATGGCGGATTTTACTTATTTGAAGCCACAAACTCTGTGGGAACCTGCAGCTGTAAAATCCAGCTGGTTGTTTTAGGTCTGTAAAGTTCTCTAACTCTGAGTTAACAGTCATCAAGGTCAGAGTTTTTAATTTTTAAGGAATGTTAAACTGTGTTTTCATGTTGGATTGAACAGAAGAGGCCGTCCCTCCAGAGTTTGTCAGGAAAATGACAAACATTCAAGCTGTTCTGGGCTCAGTGGTGACGATGGAAGTCAAAGTGTCTGGTTCTCTTCCTTTCTCCGTGGAATGGAGCAAAGGGAAGAACCGGATCAGTAACGACTCCAAATACAGACTTTGGAATGTTGACAATACTCTTTCTCTGGAATTCACTCTGATGGAGAGCACAGACACAGGAGAGTATTCCTGCAGAGTTTCCAACCAAGTGGGCAACTGCATGTGCAGTGGAGTTCTTACAGCTAAAGGTTAGAGGTCACAGGTCCACGTCATCACCTGTTCAACTCACAGACTTCTCACTCCTTTGCTAAATCTGTTTTTATGGATTGTAGTTCCACCAAGGTTTGTAGCTGAGCCAGAGAGTCAGACAGTGGTTCCAAAGTCCACTGTGATCTTCAGAAGTGTCTTTGAGGGAACTCCTCCCTTTTCAGTCAAATGGTTGAAGGATGATGAGGACCTCGTCACAGGGCCTTCATGCACAGTTGGACTGGAGAGGTATTCCTCCTCAGTGGAGCTGGACTCAGTCGAAGCTCTGCACTGTGGGGTTTATTGCTGTCACGTTAGCAATGACGCCGGATCGGTGAACAGTGCAGCAGAGTTATCCTTGAAAGGTTGGAGTCCTCTTTTTTTCCTCCACCATCTTTTTGTTGACCCATTTCACAGCTGCTCTTTTTCTCATCATTTCCTGACCCGCCCACCTTACCATTTCTTTCTCCCCTCAGGAGCATTTGTTTGTCTTCAGATCCACCCACCAGTTGTTTCATGCTAATGATAGTAACCCGATCTCCTCTTTGACTTTACAGAACCCCCTTGCTTTGTCCTCAAACTGCCTCCCTCTACCTTTGTGAAGGAGCGTGAAGGTCACCGTTTTGAATGCAGGGCAACCAGCTCACGCTCTCTGAGCTTGACTTGGTACAAAAACGACCAAAAGATAACGGAGGGAGGAAACTATAAAATAATGTTTGTTGACTCCACCGCGTACCTCCAGCTGCACACCACCAATGTGGAGGATAACGGAGTCTACACCTGTGAGGCTCAGAACGATGCTGGCAGTGTGAGCTGCAGCAGCGTCCTCACAGTCCAAGGTCAGCTGTCTGCCTGACGCCCTGCCTCCATGTTGTGTTGTAGATTTTTGTTCTGCATGCGATGGAGAGAATGAAACTTTCCTGAGATGCAGATTTTCACATTTCACACCAGGAGTTTGTGGTTGTTTTGGTGGTCAACAAACTTTGGTGGAGAACCCTGTTTAAAGTCATCGGCATGGAACCTGATCAGAACCAGTTCTGTCCAATCGCACGAGTCTGACTGATTCCTCTTTTTTCGAATTGATGTTAAAAAGTCACCAACAATATAACCCTTTACAAGTCGGCTCCTCCGAACTCACTATGATTTGACAACACCCCCCCCCGCAGCATGTAGCAAGTATTTACTTTTCCTCACTAATGATCTTTGTCCTTCACGTTGCAGTCTGGATGGATCATGGAGCATGGACTGTGCGTCGGCATGACTCTTTTTTTTCAGTGGAAACCTTTGACAGATTTGTGAAGGCCTTCTCGTCCATGAACATTACTTTAGTTAACATATATCCATGTATTTTTCAGAGTCACCATCTTTTATCAAAACACCAAGCCCAGTGGAGGGCATTGTAGGGAAAGAGGCCAACCTGCACTGTGAGATGTACGGTAGTCCACCTCTCCAGGTGAGCTGGTACAAAAACAAAAGACCCCTGAAGGAGAGCAGGAAATATAAAATGGTGAATGAAGGCAGCTCAGCGACGCTTCATATTCTCAAACTGGAAGAGGACGATGCAGACCTTTACGAGTGCAGGGTGTCCAACAATGTGGGCAGCGAATCCTGTCACACCACCATAACTCTTAAAGGTTGGTACAGAAGAAACGCCCATATCCTCAAAACCGGGTCCTTGTGTGATCATGTGCCCTCACCTTCAACCTTTCTCTCACTATTCAGAACAACCAGCGTTTGTCACCAAGCTGGTTGACCAATCGGTGCGAGCTGGAGAGCAGCTGACTCTCACAGCTACGATCATAGGTTCCGAGCCTCTCAGTGTCTCCTGGATTCAAGATCAGGATCATATCCTCAGAGACGGTGACAACAGGAAGATCACATTCGAGAAGGGCGCAGTTAAACTGGTTGTGCCCAGGTCAGATTCCGCTACTGCTGGTAAATACACCTGCAGGCTGAGGAATGATGCTGGGGTGGTGGAGGCTGTCGCCCGCGTGGTCGTTCTAGGTTCGTGAAGTCCCTAAGTTGATTTAGTTTCCACTTGTCACAGTGTGAGTACTCCTTAAATGTCTCTTCATGTATTTTAGAGCCTGCTGCGATCGTGGATAGTCCAGAATCACTGAACGTAAGGTCAGGAGAGAACGTGGCTCTTGAGGTCAGAGTATCTGGTTCTTCAGAGCTGAACGTTCAGTGGTTCAAGGACAACAAAGCCCTATCTGTTGGAGCCAAGTACCAGATGTCTTTCACAAACAGGGTTGCCACCCTAAAGATTCGCTCGGTGGAAAAAGCAGATGCAGGCGATTACAGATTCGAGGTCACAAACCACGTTGGTTCAGCCTCTTGCAAAACCAAGCTCTCTGTCTTAGGTGGTGTATACATCGCTTTCTTTTTAAAAGATCTTTATTCTCCTTTCTGCCGTCACATTTTGAATGAACCTGTAACATCGAATTACATCTGACATCTTGTGTTTTTGACCACAGACAAGTTGATTCCCCCGAGTTTTACAAGGAAGCTGAGAGACACCCACCTTGTTGTGGGTAAGCCTGGTGAGATGGAGTGTAAAGTTACTGGTTCTTCACCTTTGACCACTTCCTGGTTACGTAATGGCCAGGAGATCAAAAGTGGTCCAAAGTATGAGATTAGCTGCATCGATAACAACTGCAAACTGATAGTTCCTATGATCGGAACGTCAGATTCTGGCAAATACACCTGTAAAGCTGTGAATGCTGCAGGAGCCAGTGAGACCAGTGCCTCCATGAGTGTGATAGGTCAGTATGAATTGAAGGTCGCAGCTAAATGTTTGTCAAGTACGAAATCAAACTAAATCTGATAATCATGCTACGTTCCATCTTTTTTATTTAAATCCAGAGCCTCCATCTTTTGTGGAAACACCTGAGGCGAAGGAAACGTTACCCGGCAATAACGTTTCCTTCTCAGCCAAAGTGAGAGGGAGCATCCCTCTGACAGTGAAGTGGTTCTGCGGAACCAGGGAAATGCAGCACGGCAAAGGCTGCGACATTACCCTGAAGGAGGATGTGGCTACCTTAGTTCTTCACAGAGTGGACAAGTCCCACGCAGGAGAGTTCACCTGCCAGCTCATTAACCATGCAGGGAAGGAAAGTTGCCCAGTTTACCTGTTGGTCAAAGGTTTGTTTTTAGGATGCTTCATCTTTTTTCACTTTTCTGTAAACACCTGAAGATGAGTTACTGATGATCATGACCTCTCTCAGAACCAGTACACTTTGTGAAGAAGCTGAGGAACCTTTCCTCTCAGAGAGGTCAACCTCTGAGGCTCGAGGTCACCTTCGCTGGAACTCCCAGGGTCAGTGTGTCCTGGAAGAAGGACGATAAACCCATCTGGGCCTCGTATCAGTATAACATCCTCACCACCGACACCTCCTGTATCCTGGAGGTTCTGAACTCCGACCGCGTGGAGGCAGCCGGTAGATATTCTTGCGAAGTAGACAACGGAGTCGGAAGTGACAGATGCGAAGCTCAAGTGTCAATTCTAGGTAAAATCATCCGCATGCAACTTGTTAATTTCTATTCATTTGTTTCAGTTTCTATTCCTTCATTGAGCAAGTCGTGTTTCATTTGTCCAGCTAAGATTGACCTTCTGTTCTAAAACTTCAAACACCATCATCTTTCACTCCAGAACAACCGTACTTTGTTGAGAGTCTGGCCCCGGTGGAGGTAACTGTTGGTGAAGCAGTTACCCTGAGATGCCTAGTCCTCGGGACTCCGGACATCTCGGTAGCTTGGTTTAAGGCCGATGGAAAACTGCGCAAGTCTGACACGTGTTCAATGGATTTCGCAAATGGCGTTGCCACTTTGAAACTACTGAAAACGACCAAATCTGATCACGGCGAGTTCATCTGCAAGGCCGTGAACCAAGTGGGTTCGGCCTCCAGCTGCTGTAATGTGACGGTTAAAGGTGACGCTCGTTTCATTGTCCTTTGTCTGGTTGTGATTGTGGATCTGGATTTTCACTCCTTATCCATTTAACTGTGATGAAAACGGAGTCAGTGTCGGTGTGGGCGACTCATACAGAAACCAAACCTTTCAATGTACTTGTGTTTTCATAGACCTCCATTAGTCACATGATCATTGACACTGAAGCTTAGCAATGCATGGTAACACAGCGCTTGGCTTCTCTCTAACATCAGCAATGCTTCTCTCAGAACCTGTGCGCTTCATCAAGAGACTGGACGACACAACTTTCACACTGGGTCAGCCACTGAAACTGGTCTGTACTTACGCTGGGAGCCGGAGTGTCCATGTCACATGGAAGAAGGATGGGAAGCTGATTTGGGCTTCGTATCAGTATAATGTGAAAACCACCGATTCCACCTGCAGTCTGGAGGTCCTCAACAGTGACCGGCCTGAAGCAGCAGGGACGTATACTTGTGAAATTTCCAACGAAGCTGGTACCGACGTCTGCCACGGCCATGTCAGTCTAGGTAATGTTGTAGCCTCTACTTACAGTCCATGTACTAACAGACTTTCTGCTGTGGACTTTTCATCCAGGACTAAAACCACCATCATATTAGTCTGCATGCTCTAAAACCTGCCTGCTCACACACAGTCATTGAGGCTTCCTGCCACTGACCTAACCCCATTGCTTCTCCCAGAACCGGCACACTTCATCAAAAAGCTGGAAAACGTTTACTTCAGACTCCGTGAACCTTTGACCCTGAGGTGCACTTACATCAGTGGCCAAAGAGTGAATGTGACTTGGAAGAAGGATGGGAAACTGATCTGGGCCTCATACAAGTACAATGTCAAGACGACCAATGACACCTGCATCCTGGAGGTCCTCAACAGTGACCGAGAAGAAGCTGTTGGAAAATACACCTGCGAAATTTCTAACGCTCAAGGATCTGATATCTGTCATGCTAACATTAAATTAGGTAACCATGTTAACAACTCTACTTTCCATTATGATATAGAACTCAACATGCTGTTTAAGTCATTGATTTGTAATGCGCTTGTTTGAAATTCTAAACCCACCACATTCATCATCTAACACCATCCGACATCTGGTTTCTTAGAACCTGTTCGTTTCATGAGAAAACTGAGAAACACCTTCTATAAAATCGGCCGACCGCTGACGCTGGACTGCACCTTCACCGGCAGCCAGAGGATTCGTGTCAGCTGGATGAAGGATGGAAAACCCATCTGGGCTTCATACAAGTACAACATCAAGACCACCGACTTCTCCAGTGTTTTGGAAGTTCTCAACAGTGACCGTCGGGAAGCGGCGGGGAAATACTCTTGTGAGATTTCCAATTCGGAGGGCTTGGCTGTTTGCCACGCTCTGGTTAAGATCGGTAAAGCCACTAACAGCTACACCTCATCATCTGTCCCTTCTCTCTGTATATTTATTAATCATGCAACTAACAACCTCATTGCTTCCTGTAGAACCTGTACGCTTTATAAAAGAGCTGCAAGACACCACTTTCAGACTCGGCCAGCAGTTGGTGCTGCACTGCACTTACAGCGCCAGCCCCAGCGTCTATGTGAGCTGGAGGAAGGACGGCAAACCCATTTGGGCCTCTTACAAGTACAATGTCAAGACCACAGAAGACTCCTGTGTCCTGGAGGTTCTGAACAATGACCGTCTGGAAGCTACAGGGAGATACTCCTGTGAGATCTCAAACTCTGAGAACTCTGTTGTCTGCCACGCTCAGGTCACACTAGGTAAAAGATTCCAGGCCACAGTGAGGGCTCAGTGTTTTCAGGGTTTCATACTGTGAATCTGTGGCTCACAGAACAATGACTTCTTTCGTAACTGCCACTCTGCTCAAGCTCCGTCAGTGAGGACGTGATTCTACATAATGTCCTGCACTCGGTGTTACTCGTCTGTGCAGCAGTGATGAATCATCTCTGCGCACATTTTAATCCCTAAACTTAACCTGTATCTCATGAGTCCAGTTCACATAGAATCAGTCCACATACAACCAGTCTACACAATTTGCTCTTCGGTTATCTACATAAAGATCAATGGGTATAATGTTAATGTACGATAGAGATGCTTTAATACGGATTCATGGGAACATGAAGATTTGGTTCCGAAAATACCTGAAAACACTGAGTGGTATGAAGTCCACATCCTCACACTCAAATTTCTCACTAATTCACAGTAAACTAACAACCAGCATATTTGCCTCCTAGAACCGGTTTGCTTCGTGAAACCCCTGGAGGACACCACCTTCAGGGTCGGTCAGCCGCTGAAGCTTCAGGTCACGTACACGGGCAGCAAGCATGTGCATGTGACCTGGAGCAAAGACGGGAAACCGATCTGGGCTTCATACCAGTATAATGTGAAGACCACAGACGAGTCCTGCGTCTTAGAGGTTCTGAACAGTGACAGAGACGAGGCTGCTGGGAAATACTCCTGTGAAATATCCAATGCTAGCAGCTCTATGCTTTGTCACGCTCATGTCAGACTAGGTAATTTCCGCTAACATGCTCATTCATGGATTTGCCAACCTATCGTGCTCATGACCCCATTAACACCAGAGTTGCTTCTCTCAGAACCAGTTTGTTTCACGAAGAAGTTGGAAGACGTGTCATACAGCCTGGGTGATCCTTTGACTCTGACGTGCACATACACCGGCAGTCAGCCTGTGCACGTGAGCTGGACCAAGGACGGGAAGCCGATCTGGGCCTCGTACAAGTACAACGTGAAGACCAACAACAGCTGGTGTTTTCTGGACGTACTCAACAGTGACCGAGAGGAAGCAGCCGGAGTTTATTCCTGTAGAGTTTCAAACGCAGAAGCCTCAGTTGTCTGCGACTCTTACGTCATTTGTAAAAGTTCAAAGAAAGGTACTACTCATCATCCAGACTGAACCTGTATCCTAGTCTCGGATCAGCTCCGGTTCCACTGGATTTCACTGCACCATTGACAAGACTGCTCCTGACCGGCTTCCTAACAAATGGTCTCAACCATAGGACGTGTCGGTGCATCGACACTAGTGGAACCTGAGCTGCTCAGAGACCAGCCTCTGTCAAACTTCACATATTTTCAACGCAATTAAAATCATTACATTTTATTAGTGAATTCTAACATCTGCTCCTTCACCATCAGCTCTGCATCTAACACCCTCACTGCTCCTCACAGAACCTGCTCGCTTCATTAGGAAGCTGGAAAACACAACCTTCACTCTTGGCAAGTCGCTGACGCTTAGAGTCGCCTTCTGCGGCGGCCAAAGAGTTAACGTGACCTGGAAGAAAGACGGGCGGCTGATCTGGGCCTCGTATCAGTACAATGTGAAGACCTCAGACTGCAGCTCCATTCTGGACGTCCTCAACAGCGACAGAGAAGAAGCTCGTGGACGATACATGTGTGAAATTTCCAATGCTGAAGGCTCAGATATCTGCCATGCTTATGTCATGCTAGGTAAAGCTAACATTTAATTTCCTGCATGAATCCGATATTGGAACAAACTAATGCTGCTGCTCAAATGGCGTTTTCACCACGTTTGGTATAAGTAAAGTTTACGTGCTGTCACATAGCCTCTCTCCTCATTAAGTCGGACTCCTGCCCTGGTCATATGTCTTTGATGCTCCACATGCACCGGATCGTATTTGTTTGACTCCTGTCAACGTTGCTTCTCTCAGAACCTGTAAGATTTGTCAAGAAACTCCAGGACATCTGCCACCAGCTGGGGAAACCCCTGAGGCTGGTGTGCACGTACACTGGCAGCCAGAGGGTTCACGTTACTTGGAAGAAAGACAACAAGCTCATTTGGGCTTCGTACCAGTACAACGTCACAACCACAGACTCGTCCTGCACGCTGGATATCCTGTACAGCGACAGAGAGGAGGCGGCAGGAATATACACCTGTGAAATTTCTAATGCAGACGGAACTGACACCTGCCATGCTCATGTTCAAATAGGTAACATGCCAACAGTTTCCATATCAACACAGCGCCCTCGTGTGGTCGTCTCTAGTATAATGAGTGGGTTCTCGTGGTCATGGATGTTGTGGTATTGCAGGTTGTTTGTCGATGTGTTTGTTGTTTTGGAAACAGGACGTTGTACCTCAGCCTTAAAGTCTGTGAGAGCATGTCCAGATCATGATTCTGTAAGAGTTTGCAGAGAAGGGATTTTACCATGAGCTCCAAATCGTGTACTTATTTGTTGTTGTGTTGCACTTTGTGCTGTTGTCGTCGTACTTGCTGTTTCCCTCTGGTGGCAGCCCTGTGGCCCGGTGGACGATGCATGTTTACATTTCACCAGATTCACAACATTGTCTGATTTTCTTCATTTTTTCCACCAACAGAACGAAAAGTTCCCCCAAACTTCACCAAGAGGCTGTCAGAGTCCATGGTGGATTCAGTGGGTAAGACGGTGAAGATGGAGGGTCGGGTATCCGGCTCTCAGCCTCTCAATGTCACCTGGTTCAAGGACAACAATGAAATCTGTGCCTCGGACAAATATGAGGTCAGCTTCAAGAATAATGTGGCCGTGCTAAGTATGAGAGACTCCACCAGCTCAGACGCCGGCGTGTACACCTGCCAGGTTTCCAACGAAGCCGGTCGAGCTTCTTGTCAACTTTCTCTCACTATCTCAGGTATGACTGTGTGGTTAGTCTGAAGCTTTACTGGACCATGAACAGATGTTTACTTTACTGTGTGTTCAAGGTCAAATGTTAAGACACAACATGCCTCTGCTCTGTGTTGATTCGTTCATCTTGGATCAGCTGCTCCATCTTTAAAAACCTCTTCACAAACAATGTGTGTCTTTAGTCCAATCAAAGAACAGAAAGATGATTTATCTTTTGACTTTGGAATCGAAACTAGCTGAAAATAGTGACTAATTATCACTTAAGAGTTTGATCATTAACAGAATAAAATGGTTGTGGAAACTGTAGAAAAATTCAATGTAAAGTCAGACCTGACACCCGGGAGGAGAAACATGAGTTTTAGAACCTTAAGAGCTGAAGTCTTGGACCAGGGAAGAACAGAAACAGGTTCTGTAGTTCTGTGTGAAAAGTGAATATCTGCAGGTGTCCTGCTTCTTTCCTGCCCTCCTTCAGAGACTGGCCAAGCTCCTAAGTTTGACCTTCGCCTGGAGCCAGTGATGACAAGCGAGGGCGAGAAGCTGAGCCTGAAGTGCCACGTCAGCGGTTCTGCTCCCCTAAACATTAACTGGATGAAGGACAGGAGGGAGCTCAAGTCCGGCGGAAACACCAAAATCATGTTTGTTGGTGGGACAGCGTGTCTGGAGATCAGCTCCGTGTCCAAGAGTGACGCAGGCGATTACCTCTGCAAGGCCAGCAACGTGAGCGGCAGTGACTTCTGCAAGTCCAGGGTCACTGTGCAAGGTAATCTCAGCAGTCTGTGACCTCCAGAGAGACTTCTAACTTCTCTTTGGTTCGTTCTTTATTTGATTTCTTCCTCTTCACTCACATGTTCCTCCTCGGTTCATGAGATCTGTATCAATTGGGTTCAGGAGAAGTTAAGTTCAGTTTAGTCTTTCAAATGTTTTATGAAAACATGTGAGGTCTTCAAACAACCTGCATTTCTTCTTCAGTAATTCAATCATGTGATGAAACAATGATTGACAATGAAGAGTTGTTTAAATTATGAAGTTCATGATCATCACAGGTTCAGGTTCAACTTCAAAATCAAAGTCTGATATTCAGTCTCATACTGACCTCATCAGTCAATGGAGGGAACTGGATCTGGTTTCTTGGTTTGATTGATCAGAAATTTCACCTTCATCTTTTCTTTCCAGACAAAGGAGTGAAGGCGGCTCCGGCAGAGTCCACCTCTGCCGCCCAGGCTGCACCTGCTGTGGTCAAAAGATTAGATAACCTCTTCTTCATTGAGGAACCTACAAACGTTTCGGTCACAGAGAGTAAGTCAGCAATTCCTTTTCTGTCTGGACAGAAGTTAAAGAAAAAAACAATCAGTCACACGTGTGCTTTTTCTTTTCAACAGAGGGCACTGCAACCTTCATCGCCAAGATCGGAGGTGACCCCATCCCGAGCGTTAAGTGGATGAAGGGTAAGTGGCGTCAGATCACTCCCGGTGGTCGTATCTCCATCGAGCAGAAGGGTCAGGACGCTAAATTGGAGATCAGAGAGGCCACCAAGTCGGACGGCGGTCTCTACAGATGTGTGGCCGCCAACAGACACGGAGAGATCGAATGCAGCGCAGAGATGGAGGTGACCAAGATGGAGGAGGTAGGCGGACTCGGAGACCTGAGGACAAGACTGAAGAAGTAAGAGCTTTGTGGATCCATGGATTGGTTTTGAAGGGTTAGAGTTGGGAAACAGAAGATCTCACTTTGTCTCCATTCTTTGGTTTTCAGGACTCCATCAAAGCAGAAAAGCCCCAAGAAAGACCAAGAGGTCAATATTGTGGAGCTGCTGAGAGGTCAAGACCCTAAAGACTATGAGAAGATCCTGCAGGAACATGGAATACACGACTACCGGGCTATCCTGCAGGCCATCGACTTCCTGAAGAGGGAGAAGGAGATGGAGACTGGAAAAGTGGTGAGAGACACAACTGGTCCTGAAGATTGAACTGCTTGGATCTCAGATCAGGTTTCAGCTCTACACCAGAATAACACACATAATATCTCAAATCTCTGAGGTTCTTGGGCGTTCCATGTTTCCCTCTGCAGGAGACGGAGCACGGAGGTCGTGTAGAAGAGGAGGACATGGCCCGGCTCATCCAGCAGCTGGAAGGACGAGTGGGAACTGAGGTACCACTGCCGATTGCAGCACCATCTTCTTCTTTAATCAGTAACCAAAATACCAAACAACCCAAATGTGATGTGAGAAATATTTCAGAGAACAGGAAGTTGTTCTCAGAACAGGAAATTAGGGTTAAACCTAATTTGAACATGAATTTTAGTTGTCCAATGACACATTTCACATGTTACGGTTGGTTGTGAAAAACGATGAAATAATGAGCGCCGACGTTGAATCTTCAGCCCGTCACCGTCCTGGAGGACATCAGTGACCAGACAACAGCAGAGAAGCAGTGCGCCACCTTCCAGTGTCAGGTCAGGATCAACTACCCAGAGATCAGTCTGACCTGGTACAAGGGAACACAGAAACTGGACAGCAGTGACAAGTATGACATCGGCAGCATGGGCGACCGCCATTACCTGAAGATCAACAACTGCCAGGTCAAAGATCAGGGCAACTACCGTGTGGTGTGTGGTCCTCATATCTCCAACGCCAAACTCACTGTGTCAGGTAAGACTCTGACTCTTTCTGCTTGCTGTCTGGAAACCGCTCACTTTGTCTGTCCTGTTTCGTCCAAGACTTTTCTTCAGGTTCTGGGTCAGGTGAAAGTCCCAGAACTGTCTGAACCTGTGTACTGTTGTATTTCGTGTTGTGTTGTATTTTGTGTTTCTGCTTCTTCTTGATCGAGTCTCAAGTTCTGAAAAATCAAACAGAGCAGAAAGTAACTGTGATCATCTGGTTGTAGCTGAACACATTCAGTTCACTAAACACATCCAAAGCATCGAAGTCAGTGAACGTCACTCCGCCACCTTCAAGTGCGAGTTGTCCTTCGACAACGCCACCGTCAGGTGGTACAGAGACTCATGGGAACTTAGAGAGAGCCCCAAGTACAAGTTCAGGACCGAGGGTCGACGCCACTTTATGACCATCTGCAATGTGACGGCACAGGACGAAGGTTTGTTCGACCCTCTGAGCTGATCCAGGATCAGTGAGACTGAGTTCAGAAGGAAGTCCTCAGCTTTGTCTTCTCTTGATTCATCTAACGGTGTCTTCGCTCTGTCAGGAGTTTATTCTGTCATCGCTCGACTGGAACCGAACGGAGAAACTCGCAGCTCTGCTGAACTTCATGTCGCTGACAAAGGTCCGTTCACCTTAGATCATCAGACCTAACACTTAATTAGATTATTAGAGTTCAGTTCATCTGATTATCAGAGTTCAGTTCATCTGATTATTAGAGTCCATTTAATCTGATTATCAGAGTTCAGTTAATCAGATTATCATAGTTGAATGAATCTGATTGTGTCATGTGATAATATGTGACACCTTGTTCCTTCACAGACGTTGTGTTAGGGCAGGTTCCTCAGGGTGAGTATTTCAATTAAAATGATGAATTTCATTCAAAGTAAAACACAAACGTGACCAAACGATGGAACGTTAATGTTTGTGTGGAACTCCTCAGACATGTGTGACGCGTCGCTTCCAGCAGCACAAACACACACATGTGTTCTTAGAGGTGAGTCTTTGTCCGTCGCTGCCACTTCACTGACTTCACATCCGATGTGAATCCAACTTCATTCCGATTTTTTCTGCCCAAAGATTCTTCAGAGGTTTTTATCTATGAAGAAATGACTCGAGTCAAAGGTAAAACCACCTGAATCCACTAAAACATCCACTTCAACTGTGTTTAACACTGAATCATCTCCCTCCATCACGTGTAACTATCTTCCTCTTCATCCTCATCCCTGTGTGATCATCACCCCTTTGCTGCCTTTGATCTTTACCAATAACTTAGTGGAAACGATGAAAATCATACAGAAGAAAGTTTAAATAAAAGTCAGAACTGACCTGAATGTTGACAAATGATGAATGAATGAAAGTCTTGATTTCAAGATGTTTCGATGAATCCTGAGCAGTGTGAACCTGCACACCACCAGGAACCTTCTGACTCCACCCCTTTAATCATCTAAAGCTTTTCAAAGAGTGGGGGTTGAAGAAGAGTCTGTTTCTCTTCTGTTGGCGGTAGCATCTTCATCATCTTCATGTTTTTTCTGTGAATGTATAAAATCACAGCGTCGGCATACAGAGTGTCTGTGTGTGTGTTCACTGTTTGTCTTCGGTAAAAGCTCTGTGTTTGTTTATTCATGTATTTATTTGTTTGTTTATCTTGGTTCTGGTTGTCTTCTTCATCTTTCCTCTGTGGCTCAGGAGTAGAAAGTGATGTCAGACCCAGGTTTTGTTCTAAGTCCACTTTTATGTTTCAGCAGCAGAGAGAGAAGCTGTGGAGGAGGTGGTGGAGAAGACCCAGGTCCAGAGCAGAGAGCAGATACCTCAAGGTACAAAAGCTTGTTGCAGAATGAAAGCTATTGCTCGCACTTCATCGCCCCCTGCTGCTCACAGCTGCTCGCCACATTTCTGTTTTCACCATCCACACTTCATCGCCCCCTGCTGCTCATAGAAGCTTTCAAACCCTTTCAGCAATTTGTGGCGCCAGTTGTCAGTTTTCTACATTCTACGTTTGTCTTCGTCATGTTTGTCTCTCGACTCTTCAGCGCCCTCTTCAGCTCATATTAACCCTGGCAGCTTCTGTCCAGTAGGTGTCAGTAGAAAGCAGAGTGAAATCTTAGCCGGTGGTTTTCAACGTCAACTCTCTTGATTCTTAAAGTTGCTGAGGTTAATAGACGGGTGGAGGAGAAATACTCTGAGGCTGCAGCTCCAGTCCAAGGTATCTTCTTCTTGTTTGTTTGTTTGTTTGTTTGTTTATTCTTCATCAACTTGTCAATAACAATCTTCACGTTAGAATTTTGTGTTGACACAAAACTGAAATCCATCATAATCTTTTCAAGTGCCTGAAGCAATGAGGCTGCAACCTGAAGGAAGCGCTGTTCAGTGGAAAGAAGTTCAAGCCCCAGAAGGTAAAACATCTTCATGTTTGTTTGTCAAGAGTTTTTATGAACTCGTTCTTTCACATCTTCATCTTAGAACCTTCACATTTACAAACTTCAAACAATCTCATTTATACCAACAAGGTCATTGTTTATGATCAAACCCAAAATAAACATAGTCTGAAACATTTTATGATGTTTACTAAATGTGCTAATATTCATTTTCAAAGAGGTGGTTCTTGAACTCGATAGTTTTTTAATTCAATGTTTCTCCACAAGATCAGATGTGATTCACAGACATGTGAAATGTAGGACCCCCTAGTGGTGTTCATAGTGCCAACACAGATCCTTCTCTTGTGTCTGTTGTTGTTCACGTGTTTGTTTTGTGTTTCTCTTTGTGTTGTTTGTGTTTGTGTTTCTCTTTGTGTTGATGTTGTTTGTGTTTGTGTGTCTGACTCACTCTGTATTTCTCTGTCAAATCTTAAAGAAGCGTTTGTTTACGCTGAAGCAGAGACAGTCGTTTCCAGGACGATTGTTGCCGAAGCTTTTCAACACAAAACAACAGAAACCAAACATGTTGAAGTCAAAGTGTCTGAAAGCAAACATGAACCTGAAGAGGTGAAGAAAGAGGCGGAGTCTCCAAAACCCAGAGGTAAATTGGTAATGACTTGTTTTTATGACATCAGCTGTAAGGACCTCTCCTTTTGTTGTGTTTGTAGAAACTTCTTGAAGTGTTGAATGTTTTCATTTCATTTTCTTGATCTGAATCTTAAACTTTAAATCATTAATCTGATGTCGAGTCCAAACCTGGCATCATCCTCCAGCTGCAGCTGAATTCAGGACCGTTTTTCAGTCTCAGCACTCGTCAGAGTGGACAATAGGAATCTGAGCAGGTGACTGAAAATGCACCATGTGTTTTTTAAAGTACCAGCAAAACCTAAAGAACCTGCTGCTCCTCCAACCACAGCCAGGGGTCCTTCACCACCAGCAGAACATCTTCCAGTTAAAGGTACCCATCATTGTTCTTGGTCTTCAGACTCTGAACTCGCTTGTTAGGAGTTTGGTCTTCAAGTACATGTTGGATTGGGTCATGAACAGCTGCTGAAACAATACATGATGTTTTCTGAAGTACAAGAAAGAGTCAAACCAGAGGTTGCTGTGGTTCCACCACCTACACCAAAGGTTGCTCCATCCAAGGCTGAAGCTGTTCCATCGAAAGGTAACTGCAGAGACCGGCTTGGTTCTGCTTTGGTGTGTGTGTGTCTTGTTTTAGTCCTTTGACTCAGTGATGTGATGTTTGATGTGGAAAGTCTTTGAGCTGAGCACTCGTCAGAGTGTGACTTTCACATTTTCTTTCAATGATGTTAAAAATCATTGTCTTATAAATGAATCTTCTTCTAAGTCTCAGAACCACAGAGACCCGACACTTCAAGAAAACCATGTCTGCCGACTGGTACACCTGAACCAGAGGCTCCAGCATATTTCCCCGAATCTAAACCAGAGGGACTGCAGGTTCCTGCAGAAAGAGAGAAGTTTATCATTGTCCCACAGGAGGTTGTGGAAGAAGCAAAACATAAGAAAGTTCCTGAAGAAGCTAAACAGAAGAAAGTTCCTGAAGAAGCTAAACAGAAGAAAGTTCCTGAAGAAGAAAAACATAAGAAAGTTCCCGAAGAAGCAAAACAGAAGAAAGTTCCAGAAGAACCAAAACAGAAGAAAATTCCAGAAGAACCAAAACGGAGGAAAGTTTCAGAAGAACCAAAACAGACAAAAGTTCCTGAAGAACCAAAACATAAGAGAGTTTTAGAAGAACCAAAACAGATAACTAAAGGGATCCCTGTGACAGTCCTTGACACGCCAAGGAAGGTTGCAGAAGAACCTAAGACAGCAGTGGATGAACAGAGGATTCCTGAAGCTCCAAAGAAAGTTCAGGACACACCAAGAGTAGCTCTGGAGGTTTTGCAAGGGGTCCAAGAAAAACCTGAGAAGGTAGTTGAAGAAATAAAGAGGGTTCCTGAATCTTATGAGAAAGCTCTTGACACATCTATGATCCCTGAGTCAATGAGGAAGGTTCCAGAACCCAAGCCCAAGACTCCTGAAGCACCGACAACACTTACAGGCAAACCAAAAGTGGTTCTGGATGCACCAAAGAGGATTTTAGAAGAACCCAATCGGCCGGTAAAAGAAGTGGAGAGTGTCCCAGAGGAACAGAAGAAAGCAGTAGGTGAGAGGAACATGTATCCCGAAGCTCCAGACACACCAAACCTGGTCCCCGAGGAGCCCAAGAAGGTTCTGCGAGATGCAAAGAAAGTTCCTGAAGTCCAAACATGTGTTCAGGAAAGGCCTAAGATCCTCTCAGTTGAACCAAAGAAAGTTCCTGAAGTCCAAACAAGTGTTCAGGAAAGGCCTAAGTTCCTCTCAGTTGAACCAAAGAAAGTTCCTGAAGTCCAAACAAGTGTTCAG
>JAFBJT010085765.1:0-90425 GCA_016785325.1 Chascanopsetta lugubris
AGAAAGTTTCTGAAGTCCAAACAAGTGTTCAGGAAAGGCCTAAGATCCTCCCAGATGAACCAAAGAAAGTTCCTGATGTACCAAAAATGGTGCAGCACAAACAAGATTTGGAAACACCAAAACAAATTCCTCAGGCTGAGAAGCTTCAAGGAGCAGGTAGATAATCCAAACCCGCCGCAACCACCTTCAATCACAGCAACTAATCCCCTCATGTTTGTTCTCACCTTCTCTTTGACTCTTCTGGCTTCAGCTAACTCTTTAAACCTTGTGTCTGATTCTGAGCTGTCGCGTGTGTTGACTATTTGTTGCATCATATTAAACAACAGAACAGGGGGAGGAGCCTCATGAAAAAACAATCTTAGGTAAACTGGAGGTGGAGGCAGGTTCACATGTCACTATTCATTCTTGTGTTTCTTTGTCTTGACTTTTCTGTTCTGTGTCTTCTCTTGGTCACCGTCCATGGTGCACATCTTCATTCTTGGATGAAATCTTTCTTTGATATCAGTCACCATGGAGACTGATGGTCAACAAATGATGGAGGTTGAACTGAGGAGGGAGTTGTCCTTCATGACAGGTGGAGGAGAGAAGGTTTTTATTGCTGCAGAAGTAGAACACAAAGAAGGAGACGTGGGGTCGTATGAAAAAGAGAAGCTCAGAGAACCAGGAGAGCGAGAAGAACTTACTTTGAGAGATGAGATAAAACATCAAATGGTTCTGAAAGAGGAGGTGCAGGAGATTTCTTCACAGTTCAGTGAAGATCAGCTGATTAAAGACATTGAGACTGAAGAACCAGTCAATGCTGATGAAGAAGCTGCGAACCTGAGAGCTGAGACGTCTGTTTCTCCACCTCGAAGGAACATCACACCTCGGCCCTCCAAATCAGACACTGCACCTGAAAGACCTGAGACCATCCATCGTGAGAAGACAGAGACATCACCTGCTTCCTCTGAACTTCCGTCTGACCGAGACCCTGACCGGACAAGAGCTCGAAGACTAACCCTCAAAGAAGAAACGAAACAAAGAGACAAGACTGAATCAGGTGAACTAGTCCCTTCTGAAGAGGTCCAGGAAACGGTCCAGCGGGTGAAGGAGCTCAAACCTCGAGTCTCATCTGCACCTGAAACATCCACAACACAGAACTGGTGTGAAGATGTGGAGGAGGTTCCATCTGACAGACCCATATCTTCACCTTCACCAGAACCCATCTTGCCTCCTTCGGTAAAGGACTTTCCAAAAGTTCCTCTCAGAACCCTTTTGTCTCATCCCACCACCATCATTTCGGAGGAAGAAGTGAAGCCACTGTTGAAGATCAAGTCTCTGAAGGAAGACATCAGAGCTACACGATCTGAACAGGAAGTGGACTTTTCAAAGGATCTTGTCAAAACAACAAGATCAATCCCAGAGAGTGGCAGAGCACCATCTTTGGTTCCAGCTCCCGGTCTCACAGAGGACCCCATCGCTCCTCAGGTAGAACCTGAACCAGAGAAAATGTCTCCTGCTCTTTGCAAAGTCTTCAATCCTCCAGGAGAGGCATCTGAAGACCTTACACCAGCCAAGACATCTGAAGACAAAGTGTCTTTGACCAAACCAGCTCAGGTTCCACCACAGAAGAGTCCTGCCTCATTTGGTTCTCCTGAGAAACCAAGAACCACTGCAACTGAACCTCCTGCACAGGCTGAGGAGAAGGATCCAGAACCAGCACCAGGTCTTCAGAAAGGTATTTGTGTCTTTGAGCCGCTCAGGTTCCTCTTCAGATCCTTTTCATCACATTTCTTCTGTTCAACTAAAACTTCTTCACATCATTGTTTGTTTTTCTCTTAACACCCTGTAATGTTTGTCTGCTATTGTTTAAACTTCTACTCTTTGTTCGTTTGTTTGTTTATTTGTCAAACACATCTTTTGTTGTTGTTTCATCTTGATGTTGACGTCATGTTTTCTTGGTGGTGATCTTGGAATCTTCTATTTGAAAGTGTCTCCTCCAGAGGAGAAGAAACTGTCTGCACCTGAACCAAAGCTTCGGTCTCCTGCTCCTGCACCCATGGGTGCGCCCCCTGCAGGTAGTCCACCTGACTGATGAACAGTCAACCATGTTGTCTGCTTGTTTGTGTCGTCGTCGTCTCACTCGTCTCTCATCGTGTTTGACCTTTTCTTCATCGTGACCATGATCATCTTGTATTTTAAAGTTCCTCCCCTGGATGAGAAGAAACCGTCTGCACCTCAGCTCAAACCCTCAGCTCCTTCTGCTACTACTCTGGAGAAAGCGGCGCCCCCTGCAGGTAGTCTCTGGACATGGGTTTCAATGTGTCTTTGTTTCTCAGTGTCCTTGGTGTCATTGTGTTGTTGTCCTGCCTGTGATCTTGGACTCTTGTATTTTTAAGTGTCACCTCCAAAGGAAAAGAAAGCATCCACACCCTCAGCTCCTGCTGTTGCTGCAGCTAAAACTGCGCCCACTGCAGGTAGATCTTTATCCTGTCATCTGTCAAACTGTGCTCTGTGTCTTTGACAGTTCTTCACTCTTCTCGTCTTCAATCTGTCTGTTAACGTGTTGTCACTTTATCCTCTGTCGCCGTGGTCAGAAGTTTCTGCTGCAGAAGAAAAGAAAATAGTTCCTTCGGCACCAAAACCACCCCCAGGGAGAGCGATTCCTTCTTCAGGTAGTGTTCTTCTGTTTGTTAAATGTGTCTGTGATGAATCTGTTGATTCTTCATCTTTAACCACGTCTGTGTTTGAGATCCTCTCAGTTGGTCGGATCTTTGTCTGTGATTTAATGAGGTCCACCTTCTTGTAGCTGAAGCTGCTGCCATGGAGAAGAAACCGTCTCCTGTGGCCGTTATGGCTGGACGTTCCCCAATGTCGGAGGAGACGTCTCCACCTGAAGGTAACGTCTCTTCCCTGTCAGTCCTCATGTTGTCGTGAGTTTGTCACGTGAACAAACCTCCTCTTGTCTGATTCGCTCTCTTTTCATGATCCAATGACCTGAAGCTCATGAACCTTTGATCTTTAACTTTGTTAACGTCAGAGTCTGATTGAACCGTGTTTCTGTTGCGTGAGTATTTACCTTGATGCTTTTTAAATTCTTACAGACATGGAACCGGTTTCAGCTCCTGGACCAACCAAAGGTACCAAACATTCACCTCTTTACTTCTTCATGTCACACCACAATAAATCTTCTGTTTTGTTATGTTGCTTTTTGTCCAGTAAAGAACAAACTTATGTGGAGTCCTATGGCTTTAAATGTGAACCTTCCTGTTTGTTTGTTTGCTTGTTTGTTGTTATAAAAATATATTTACTACCTCGACCACAGCGCCACCTCTCAAACAAAAGGGTAAAGTTCCACTTCAGGAGACAAAAACACCTGATTCACCAAAACTTCAAAGTAAATTCACTAGAAAACCCAAAGAGAAGGAACCAGAGGCCGAGGTGGTGAAGCTGAAGAAGGTTCCTGTGAAACCCTCAGAACCTGAGAAACAAGTCGAAACTCACCAAGCTGAAGTGACACAACACCACAACCCAGAGTTCATGGTCCATGGTCTTCATGACAGAGATGATCGAGAGATCATCACACTGGGGAGAACCGATCGACTCTTCACTGCAGAGGAAGAGACAGCTCGGTTAGGACACTTTGAGGAGGCTGAACGAGTCGTGGTGGTCCAGAAACCAGAGACGGAGGGTTGGACCAGAGCAACCAAACCACAGAAAGAGCAGGAACCTGAGGCAACAAGTGTGGACCAGAAGAAAATAACAAAACTGCCAAAGTCAGACCAGCTGAAAGAATCAGTGAAACTAAAACAATTTGAGAAATTAGAAAAACCAGAAGGGGAAAAAGAAAAGATCCAACTCAAAAAGGTTCCAACAAAACCCAAAGAGCCTGAGAAGGAAGTGGTGACTCACAGAGTCGGCGTGATGAGACATTACGATACAGAACTAACGGTTCAGACGCTTTGGGACAGAGAAGATGGAGAGGTGGTGACACTCAGAAGAACTGAACGAGTCTTCACTGCAGCTGAGGAGACATCTGGACTGGGATCTGTGGAGGAAGACAAACACGCCAAGGCAGAATATGAAAAGTCAAGATGGACAAGAACTCCTACAGCCCCGAAGGAAGAAGAATCTGAAGCGGATTCAATTGTCAAGAAAATAAAGAAATTACCAAAGAAACAGGAGGAGAAAGAGATGGTGACGCTGAAACCGTTTGACAAACTTCAGAAACGTGAAGAACCTGAGTCTCAAGAATCTCAAAGAGAAGAAGCAAAGACAGATACCGAGAAGACTCCGTTCCAGAGAGCTGAGGCGCTGCCAAGAGATGGACCCAGTGCTGCTGTCAGACATAGACCACATGAAGCAGATCCTGTCCAGAGTCCTGAGATCATCCATGATGCCCACAAAGACCTGGCAGAAACCCAGCAGAAGAAAAAGACCTATCCCGTCCCCTACTCTGAAGAACCTTTAGCTGCCAACAGACGACCTGGAAAACCAAAGGTTTCTCTAGATACAGAGAAGGTTCTCCGGAAACCTTTCACCAAAGTCCTCAAACCGGACGAGAAAACACCTGAGGAGGAGAAGAAGAAACCTGAGGACACAAAAACACCTAGGCAATCACCAAGAGATGGAACTCAGCCGAGGAAAGTCGAAGAGACAACTACGCCCAACGAAGAGACCAAGAGGCCTCAAGAGAAAGAAGTGCCTCTCAGGGAACCGAGTCTTCCAGAGAAGAAGGATGTGATCCTGCAGAGTGATGAAGGAAGAGAATTATCTCAAAAACAAACTGACATCTTTAAAAAAGGTGTGGACCTCAAGAAGACTCCCTCACCAAGAATCAGCAAAGACATGGTTGAGGAGCAAAAGTCAGTCAAACCGTCTGAGCAGCTGAAGAGGGCGGAGCTTAAAAAGACACCATCACCAAAACCTGAAAGAACAAAAGATCTGGATCATGTCCCCATTGAGAGGAAGCCGAGCGACGAGAAACCTATGAGGACTTTCATGGCAGTTTCGCCAAGAGACTCAACTGAAGCTGTGAACCTGAAGAAGGTCCTGAAGAAGCCATCCACTGCAGAGGTTCCAGAGGATCCTGAGAAGGTGAAGATCCCTGTGCTGAAAGAGGTGTCTCCTGGAGGCGTGCAGATGCAGAAGGTTCCCACTCAGCCAGAGGAGGAGCTATCGGAGCAGAGGCGAGAGGAGGGGGAGGAAGGTGAGGAAGAGGAGGAGGAGGCCTGGGGCTGGGAGCTGGTACCTCCAGATGACTGGGAAGGTCCAGCTGTAGACGGAGCCTTGGAAACTCCTGGGATGCCTGGTTTCAGACGAGGTGAGACCAAGGATGAAAAACTCCTGACGACCGTGGACTCATCAACCGCTGACGATCATCTCATCTCCGCCGTGTTAATCACATGACCTTCATCTCCAGCTCATAATCCATCTGTCCGTCATGACCCCTCACACATGGTCCATCCATTTCATGTCTGTCCTCAGATGTGTGTCTTCACATGTGGTCCACCTTGTCTTTGTCCCATCACGTCCAATTCATGGTCTTCATCATCTTCATCATCATGTCTCTTGTTCCTCATGTTTGTTGTTAATGTGGCAGCATTTCTTTCTCTCTCTCTTTCATCTGGAAGTTTATGTCTGACTTTTTCTTCCTCTTCTGTCCAGATGGAAAACCATCAGAGGAACTGGCTAAAAGTCGAGGTCGAGGATTTGGGGGTGAGAACCTGCTCTGGTACTAAGAGTATCTGGTCCTGTTTGTCCAATGTTCAATGTTAAGCTTTTAATCCTCTTGTGATGTGTCCTGACTTTTGAGCCTGGGTTGTTTGACCTGCTCATTGTTGGGCCTTCTTGTGTGTGTTTAGTTTGTCCTAAGTTGTTGAGGTTCTTCTTTGAAGCTTTGCATGTTCCTCAGTTTAAAGTCTATGAAACTTAAAATCAAACGTGTTCTTAAACATCGACTGACGCAGAAACAATGGTAGGAACAACATCTAAACAACTTCTCATCGTCTTGTTCTCCACTCCACTTTGTATCTGAAACCATTGTGATGATGTTGTGTATCTGATGTTGCAGCGAGACAGACGCCTTCACCTGGTGATGGTGGGCGTGGCCGCGGGCTAAGGCCCGGAGGAAAAGGTCCATCACCTCCGGAGGATCCATTCGGAGGGTTCAAGCTGAAGGCCGTTCCTCTGAAGTTCATCAAGAAGATCCAGGACATTGTGCTGCAGGAGGCCGAGTCCATCGGAGCGTCCGCCGTGTTTGAGTGCGAGGTGTCACCTTCCACCGCCATCACCTCCTGGATGAAAGACGGCACCAACCTGCGCGAGAGCCCCAAACACAAATTCACCTCCGACGGCAAAGATCGTAAACTGAACATCATCGACGTGCAGCTGTCTGACACTGGAGAGTACACCTGTGTGGCCAAGAACGCTGGCAAGGAGATCACATGCACGGCCAAACTCATCGTGGAAGGTAAAAAAAAAAGTATTTTCTGAACTCAAACCTCACAAACAAACTGAGTTCAAAGTGGTTTTGAAGACATCAAACACTGAGAACTTCTGATGAAGGCCACATTTGACTCCAGTTTAATCTAAAGGTTGATATTTATGTGCAGAACTTCCTGTTAAGTGGTTGAAGGAGCTGGAACCAGAGACGTCCTGTATGAAGGGTCAGCCCATGTATCTGACCTGTGAGCTGAACAAAGAGAGGGAGGTTATCTGGAAACGTAACGGCATCCTCCTCAAGAACAGGGCAGGGAAAGTCGCCATTAACATCATTGGTATGCAGCATGCCGTCACCATCCAGAACGCCACCGACGAGGATGCTGGCGCCTACACCTGTGAGGTGGAGGGACAAGAGGAGGTCAAGACCACCACCAATGTCAAAGTGATCGGTAAGAAGCTGCTCGTCCTTCAGTGACAGTGGCACCATCTTGGATTCATACAGTTCATGAGGTGTTTATGAGACAATGTCCTAGTTTGATTGAATTCATGCGGTAATTTATTGTGGTGTGGCTCAGTGGCACCCCATTCATGTAAACTCAGATTTATTTCAAATCAAAGAGTCGTTGATGGGTGTTTTCAGAGATCATCAAAGACTGGCTGGTGAAGCCGCTGAGGGACCAACACGTCAAACCAAAGGCCAAGGCCACGTTCAAGTGCGAGCTCTTCAAGGACACGCCCAACTGGAAGTGGTTCAAGGGTGACAACGAGGTCACGCCCTCTGACAAGGTGGAGGTTAAAAAGGAGGGAAAAGACATGACACTGACCATCAACAACTGTCAACCTGACGACGTGTCAGACTACACCATTACAGTGGAGGATCGCAGATACACCGCCAAGCTCACTCTGGGAGGTGGGTCAAAGAACAAAGGTCACGGAGCTGAATGATCACCAGAGCTGAATCCAAACATCTCGCATGCGTTTGTGTGATTTCAGAGCGTGAGGCCGAGGTCCTGAAGCCTCTCGCCAGTGTGGAGGTGGTGGAGAAGGAGGAGGCCAACTTTGACACAGAGATCTCTGAGGAGGACGTGGTGGGAGAGTGGAAGCTGAGAGGACAAGTCCTGATCCGATCCCCAGTGAGACTCACAAACTTCTCCTGTCTCTTATAGAGACAGTGAGAACATGGCCCATGTCCAGAACTAGATAGGTCACATGTTCTGGAAGTGTTTCAGGAAGCTGAAATGGTGTTTGTGATCTGCTGACGTTTTTGTGGTCATTGTTTTTCAGACATGTGACATCAGAAGTGACGGCAGCAAACGGTTCCTGACGCTGAAGAATGTACAGCTGGACCAGGCTGGAGAAGTGTCCTACCAGGCTCTGAACGCCATCACCAGCGCCATGCTCAACGTCAAAGGTATGAATCCACCACTGGCACCCATCACCGTGTCTCTGTGTGTTTGGTCGTGTGTCGCGGCGGATGTGGATCTGAACTATGAAACAATGGAGGGTTTGAACAAGGTAAGAAACGTGTGCGAGTAACGACCGAATCCTTCGCAGAGATCAAAATGGCTTTTGTCGATCCGCTGAAGGACGTGTCGGTGCCCGAAAAGAAACAGGCTAAGTTTGAGTGCACCATCACCAAGGATGTGTCAAAGGTCATGTGGTTCAGGGGAGCTGAGATCGTCACCCCGAGTCCCAAATATGAAATAATAGACGATGAGAAGAAGCACATGCTGATCATAAACAGCTGTGAGTTCGATGACGAGGCTCAGTACACCGTCGAGGTGTTGGGACTAAAGTCCAGCGCTCAGTTGAAGGTAGAAGGTAAGTGTCCCACAGCTTCCTGTCCTGATGTCATTCAGTGTTTGTCACCGCCGGCAACAATGTTCCATGTTTGTGTTGACCTGATGTATTCCAGGTATGAGGCTGAGGTTTGTTCAGCAGCTCCTTGACCAAACGGTGAAAGAAGGTAAAACGGCCAAATTTGAGCTGGAGCTGAGTCACGAGAACGTTCCATTGGTTTGGTTCAGAAACGAAGTCAAACTCCACGTGAGCCGAACAGTTCTGACACATGTGGAGGGAAAGAAACACAGTCTAGAACTGAGGGCGCTGACCCTCGATGATACGTGTCAGATAAAGGCTGAGGCCAAAGGAATTCACAGTGCCGCCAAACTGACAGTTATAGGTAACGTCTCTCCTCACAAGACCAACCCACTGCTTCTGTCTGTCCTCCTCTTCTAAACTTCTTCACCTGTTATCGAGACAAACCCTTGGCATAGTTCTGACCCCCGGTGGTGGATCTGTTTCAGAGGGCGACGCCATCTTCGTGGTGAAGTTACAGGATTACACGGCCACCGAGAAAGACGAGGTGACTCTGGACTGTGAGCTGAGCAAAGACGTGCCAGTGGTTTGGTATCACGAGGAGAAAGAGATCATCGCCTCCAAGACGGTGGAGATGAGGTCAGAGGGCCTGCGAAGGTCTCTGCTCCTGAAGAAGGTGGAGCAGAGTGACAGAGGGAGATATGTATGTGACTGTGGATCCGACAAAACCGCTGCCAACATCAGCATCGAAGGTAAATCTCTCTTTTAATTGATGACTTTCATTCAAACTCAACTGAATCCATCTTTCTCAGCTTTTTTTCAGTCACTAAACTTCACTTTTCTTAAAATCTTTACCTGACCTGAAGCGTACGTGACCTAACTTCACTCAGTGACCCAACTTTACATCCTTTCACTTTATTATTTTCACCAGCTCGCGACATCAAAGTGGTTCGTCCAATTTACGGCGTGGAGCTGTTTGATGGAGAGACGGCTCGTTTTGAGGTGGAGATCTCTGAGGACGACGTGCACGGACAGTGGAAACTGAACGGCGAAGTTCTGAGTCCTTCCTCTGTGAGTGTCCCCTGCTGTCATCTCATAAAGATACCCGAGTCCTCATGTTTGTGTTGATGTTTGAAAAATGACCTGAGTCGCGTTTTACAGGATGTGGACATCATCGAGGAAGGAGGCAAACACACGCTCATCCTATACAACTGCAGGGTGTCCATGACCGGAGAGGTGGCCTATGCCGCCGCCAATGCCAAGTGTTCTGCCAACCTCAAGGTCAAAGGTAACGTCGCCTCCTGGTAATCAGCTGTCTGTGGTAACTCAAAGATGGCGTTCAGTGGATGATGTAGCCAAATTAAGTCTCTAGTCTCTGTTTCCATGGTGATGTCAGATCTTTTGTCTGTGAATGACATTTGAGCTCCTCCGCCGTAAAAAACTTGGTTATCTCCTGTAGAACTTCCTCTGAACTTCCTGGCACCGCTGAGTGACGTGCAGGTGTACGAGAAGGATGAGGGCAGGTTCGAGGTGGAGGTGTCGAGGGTAGCGAAGAGTTTCCGCTGGCTCAAAGGTTCTCAGGAACTGGAGAGCGACAACAAGTACCAGATGAGTCAGGAGGGAAACGTGTACGTTCTGGTGATACGATCGGCCGCCTACGACGATGAGGCCAAGTACATGTTCGAGGCAGAGGACAAGAGGACATCGGCCAAACTGGTCATTCAGGGTCAGGCCGTGTTTACGTTTAAGACTCACAGAAATGGCCTGTCTTTGAGTGGTTCTCTGACCAGGTGTTTTCCTGCGGCAGGTATCCGTCTTGAGTTCGTCAAACCCATCAAAGATGTGACGGTGAAGGAGCGAGAAACGGCCGAGTTCAGTTTTGAACTCTCTCATGAGAAGATCTCGGTGGTTTGGTACAAAAACGACGTCCGCCTGCATCCCAGCAAAGTCGTGCACATGTCGGATCAGGGGAAGGTTCACATGCTGGCCTTTAAGGAGGTCACCATCGATGACACCTCCATGATCCGGGTGGAGGCCATGGACAAGAGCATGAGCGCCATGCTCACCGTCATCGGTCAGTGTCCTGCCCTCAGCAGGGAGATGAAGACAATTAACGGATGAATGTAATGATGTGTAACGTGCAGTGTTTCACCCGCAGAGGGTGACCTCTACTTCACCACCAAGCTGCAGAACTACACGGCCGTGGAGAAGGATGAGGTGAAGCTGGTCTGTGAGCTGAGTAAAGCCGTCGCCGACGTCAAATGGTTCAAGGATGGAAAAGAGATCATTCCGTCCAAGAACATGGCCATCAGCACCGACGGCAAGAAACGGGTCCTGATGGTTCGCAAGGCGGAGAAGAGCAACATTGGAGCGTACACCTGCGACTGTGGTTCCGACAAAACCACCGCTAACCTCAACATCGAAGGTCAGATTTTCATTACTGTAAATCTTATACTGGACATGTCTTATACTCTATATACTGTGTGTATGTATGAAACAAACCCTCTATGGATCCTTCACTTCACTTCCACGTCTCAAACAGCTACAATCAACCTGTATGTCTTTAAAGCCCCGCCCCCCCTTCAAAGGCTACTTTCTCCTGATTGGCTGACCTCTAGAAGCCCAGCCTTCATATTATACTGCATGAGCAGGTAGAAAAGTGTCCCTCTGCTGTTTGCTGTCAAATTTCCCAGTCTCTGGACCAGATGACCATATGTTATGTACGACCAGTTGACGACTCTATGACGTCATAGTGAGCAGGGGTTAAAATCACAGTTATGGAGCAGCATGACAGAAGTTTACACCTGACAGGAAGTAGAAGAGGAAGGATTATATTCTGCAACACGTATAAAAACCAGCATCATTGTGAGTTAGCGTCATGTCTTGTTTCGGCAGAGCGCGACATTAAGGTGGTCCGCCCGCTGTACAGCGTCGAGGTCACAGAGACAGAAACAGCCAAGTTTGAGACAGAGATTTCAGAAGAGGACGTTCATGGAAACTGGAAACTGAAGGGAGAGGCTCTGCACCAGTCGCCTGTGAGTCCCACCTCATCCTGGGAATCGAATCCTAACCCTTCATTCTCACAACAACGTGGAACTAACAGAGTTTTCTTTCAGGATGTGGAGATCAAAGAGGAAGGAACCAAACACATGCTGGTCCTTTATAACGTGCGTATGGACATGGCCGGAGCTGTGGACTTCTCTGCAGCTAATGCTAAGTCCAACGCTCAGCTCAGGGTCAAAGGTCAGCCTTTTTTTCTCTCTTCAAGTTTTATGCGGTTAATTCCTATTTATTTCCACTGACTTTTATCATTTTTCAGGTTTAACATCAAAGTTGAAAAGTTCGGAACAAAAATCATTTCATTTGATTTTAAATCCTCAAAACAAAAAAAATTATAAATGATAATGAGGTTCCAAATCTTCCCCCTGTGATGACATTCCACCGAGTCGTGTTTATCTTCAGCCAATCAGCTGCTCGGCTTCTTATCTGAAGTCCACTCTGATTGGTGGAACTTATCAAGTCCACTTCAGCCACTGTCTCACAGACCTGGGCTCCGGACGTCCAGCGTCCATTTGACTTTGTGTCCTTGTCCTTCAGCTCGCTCCATTGCTCTGATGCGCCCCCTAAAGGACGTGGAGGTGACAGCCGGAGAGACGGCGACCTTCGAGTGCGAGCTGTCGTACGAAGGCATCGAGGTGCAGTGGTTCCTGGGAGGAAACAAGATGGAGGCCAGCGAGCGCGTGAGTTCCTCTCCGACCACTTGTCAAGTTTAACATTTTTTAAATTGACTTTACACCAAGAGCAGGAATTTGTATTTGTAAGAAGAAGAGTTGAGTTAACATAAAGATTTAAACAAAATTGTTTTATTATGATACTTTACATGTACGTTTTTTACAGCGTTGGTCTGAGAGCTAAAAATACTCCACCACAGCTCTTTGTTATCTGCCCCCCCCACACACACACACACACACTCACTCACACACTCACTCACACACTCAGGTTAACTAATGACGGGGCAGTGGAGACAGAAACCTAAAAAGAAAGTAGGAGTCTGTGAAAGACTTTTTAGATTCAAACTGATTAAAATCAGTTATTTCACAGAACAAACAGCAGAGAACCAGGAGGAACCACATGTTCTTTTCTTTGACTAAATATTGATTTTATTAACAAACATAAAAGTGATGATGGACTGTTACTCACCAGCAGGGTGTGAGTTCTCTGGCTGAGGGTTTGTTTTTGTTGCTTCAGGTAAAGACTCGTGTGTCTGGGAGAGTTCACACTTTGACCGTCAGAGACGTCAAACTGTCCGAAGCCGGAGATGTCAAACTCACCGCCACCGATTTCCAGACTCTGGCGCAGCTCATCGTCAGAGGTGAGACGCTGGAATGTCCCGCTGACACTGAACACATCACAGAGCCCTGAGGTGGAGCTCTCAAACTGAGTGTGTGTGGGTGTCTGTGTGTGTGTGTGCGCGCACGCAGAGGCGGCAGTGGAGTTCACGAAGCCTCTGGAGGATCAGACGGTGGAGGAGGAGTCCTCGGCGACCCTGGAGTGTGAAGTGTCCAGAGAGAACGCAGTAGTTCAGTGGTTCAGAGAACGACAGGAAATCAGGAAAACCAAGAAGTACGACCTGATTGTGAATGGACGCAAGAGGGCACTGCTCATCCACAGCTGCTTGCCGGACGACGCCAAGATGTACACATGTGACGCTAAGGAGTTCAAGACTTCCTGTTTCCTGGAGGTTACACGTAAGGACCTGCTGCTTCTTATCACCCCGTTTCCACAGAGTTACTTCTTGTTGCACAGACTCTGATTTTTCTTATTTAAACTATTTACACGTTATTATTTCAAGGAGGTTCTCTACTGATTTGACCTGATTATGATCTAAGTTGTATAGTTTTACAGTTTAAGTATCTGAGTCTGACGCTGAAGATCAGGTCCATGTGGTTTTTGTGTCACAGCTCCTCATGTAGAGTTCACCAAGCCTCTGCAGGACGTGGAGGTCCCAGAGAGGGAATCTGCCAAGTTTGAATGTGAAGTGTCCCGCGAGTCGGCCAAGGTGAGACACGCCCCCCAGTGGTCACTTTGTGTCAGGGGATTAGACCGTAACCCTTTGTCTCTCTGTGGTTCTTTCAGGTTCAATGGTTTAAGGACGGCAGCGAGATCAGGAAAGGAAAAAAGTACGAGATCATTGCTAAGGGACTTCAAAGGATCCTGATCATCCACAAGTCAGTGTTTGACGACGAGGCTGAGTATGAGTGTGACGCCAGAACCTCCAAGACCTCCGGCGTGCTCACGGTCATCGGTGAGCAGACCTATCAGAAAACAAAATGGAGGCTCTCTTTAGAGGTCAAAGGTACCTTTAGAGGTCCAGACTCAGCACTCACCTTCTCTTTGTCTCCACAGAGGAGGCCGCCAGGTTCACCAAGAACCTGTCCAACGTGGAGGGGACAGAGACAGACAGCGTGAAGATGATCTGCGAGGTGTCCAAGGCCGGAGCCGAGGTCACATGGTACCGAGGAGACCAGGAGCTGCCGGAGGGCGGGCGATACGAGCAGATCATGGATGGACGCAAGAGGATCCTGATCATCCAGGACCTGAGGATGGAAGACGCTGGCGAGTACAACTCCAGACTGAGTCCCAGCGTCAGGACGTCGGCCACACTCAAACTCAACGGTGAGAAGACCACAAGGTTGGAAGAAAAGGAAAAGTGACGGTTCACTGAGGCTTGTTTTTAATCTTCTGCTTCCGGTCCTCAGAGCTGGCAGCTGAGTTCATCGCTCGTCCTCAGAACCAGGAAGTGGTGGAAGGTGAAAAAGCAGAGTTCACCTGCTCCGTCTCCAAGGACACCTACGAGGTGAAATGGTTCCGAGTTGATAAAGAGGTGGAGTCAGGAGACAAGTATACGATCATCAGTGAAGGAAAGAGGAGGGCTCTCATTGTGAAGAAGTGTGAGCTGAAGGACGAGGGCGGATACGTGGCTCACATCGGCAGCGTCAAGGCATCGGCGGAGCTCTGTGTGATCGGTAAGAATCTCCTTTAATGTTCTCCTCTGGATCCAGGGTTAGGTTCTGATTATTCTTTACTCGACCGCAGAGAAACTGAGGATCATCACGCCGATCAAAGACACGCAGGTGAAAGAAGGAGGTGAGATAGTCTTCAACTGTGAGGTGAACTCAGATGGAGCCAAGGCCAAGTGGCTGAAGAACGAGGAGACCATCTTTGAGAGCAGCAAGTATGTGATGGTCCAGAGGGACAACGTCTTCTCCCTGAGAATCCAAGAGGCTCAGAGAGGAGATGAGGCCAGTTACACCATCAACCTGACCAACCAGAGAGCAGAGCATGCCAAGTCCACCGCTGCCGCCAAGGTCGCAGGTAAACACCCACTTTCCATATTGAAACATTCACAGTCTAAGTTGATCTGAAGGTTGAGTACGTAAACAGAGTTTGTCTCTGAGGTTTGGTCTCATCCTCGGTCTCTCTGACTCTGTCTTCACCCTTTGATCCGTCAGAGGAGAAGCTGAAGTTCCTGGATCCCATCGAGGATGTTGAGACCCAGGAAAAGAAGACCATCAGCTTCAGCTGTAAAGTGAACCGGCCCGAGGTGACAGTGAGGTGGATGAAGGCCGGCAAGGAGCTGACGCTCAGCAAACGCATTGTGTACAGAGCTGACGGCCTCAGACACACGCTCACCATCAAAGACTGCATCATGGATGACGAGGGCGAGTACTCGGCCTCGGTCGGAGATGATAAGTGTTCGGCCGAAATGATCATCAGCGAGGCGCCAACAGACTTCACCGCTCAGCTCAAAGACCAGACCATCACGGAGTTCGAGGATGCGGAGTTCACCTGCAAACTGAGCAAAGAGAAGGCGGCAGTCAAGTGGTACAGGAACGGACGGGAGATCAGACAAGGACCCAGGTACTGACAGAACCACTTCACTTTAGATTCATCATGAGCTTCACATCAAACAGGAAATGGCTTCTCCAATCTGAAACCACACTCAGTGCACCAAATGTTTTGTTTCTCAGACATCACATGGAGAAAGAAGGAAATGTGTGCAGACTGATCATCAAGGTGTGCAGACCTGACGACGAGTGTGAGTACGCCTGCGGAGTGGACGAGAGGAGAACCAGAGCCAGACTCTTTGTGGAAGGTAAAATCTGCTTCACGTCTCATTTCTCAAACTTCTGAATATTCATGTGTGACGCTCGTTTCCTCTCTCCTGCAGAGACGCCGGTGGAGATTGTTCGACCTCCTCGGGACACGTTTGAACCCCCGGGCTCGGATGTGGTGTTCGAGGTGGAGCTGAACAAAGACAGAGTGGAGGTGAAGTGGATGAGGAACAATATGATCATCGTCCAGGGAGACAAGTACCAGATGATCAGTGAGGGTAAAGTCCACCGGCTGCAGGTCTGTGAGATCAGACCCAGAGACCAGGGCGAGTACCGGGTTGTGGCCAAAGACAAAGACGCCCGAGCCAAGCTTGAGCTGGCCGGTGAGTCCGCATCTGATGCTCGTGAGGACAAGCTGGTGAAAGACCAAGTTTATGTCCCTGTACTAACCAGATGGTTGTTGTGTCTTCAGCGGTGCCAAAGATCAAAACCATGGACCAGAACCTGGTGACAGATGCTCGGAAACCCTTCGTCATGAGCGTGCCTTACGACGCTTACCCTCGTGCAGACGCAGAGTGGTTCTTTGAGGACTCGAGTCTGCCCATCCAGAACATCGACACATCTGTGGACAAGACTGAGTTCCGCCTTAAGAGTCCGAGCAAAGAAAACCAGGGCCGCTACAAAGTGGTCATCAAGAACAAGCACGGCGAAGGTCAAGCCTTCATCAACCTGGACGTGATTGGTGCGTACAGGCTCAGACTCACTATGCCGTCGTAAGTCGTCTGTGAATGTTTCTTTAACTCTGGTTGGTTTTCAGATGTTCCTGGACCCATCAAGAACCTGAGAGTGGTCGACACGGCTGACGGAGAGGTCAGTCTGGCCTGGGAGGAGCCTGAGAGCGACGGTGGAAGCAAGATTGTTGCGTATGTTGTGGAGAGACGCGACGTGAAGCGTAAAACCTGGAGTCAGGCGACAGATCGAGCCGATGCTCCCGAGTACTGTGTCAGCGGACTCCAGAAGGACAGCAAGTACCTGTTCAGAGTCTGCGCCCGCAACAGAGTCGGCAATGGACCCACCACCACCACTGAGGACGCTGTTCAGGCCAAGAACAAGTTTGGTGAGGAAGAGAAGGTTCCTGCTAGTCTCCACAAGTCTTCAGACTCTGAACCATAATGAAATCCATGTCTGTTTCCCTCAGATGTTCCTGATGCTCCAGAGAACGTTCGTGTGGCCAGTGTCAGTAAGTTTGGGGCCACTGTCTCCTGGGAGCCTCCGAAGTTTGACGGCGGCTCTGAGATCACCTCCTACGTGATCGAGCTCCGAGACAGAACCTCTGTGAAGTGGGAGGCGGCTCTGGTCTGCGGCGCCGCCGACCATTCGGCCGATCTGAATGATGTTGTGGAGAACAAAGAGTACATCTTCAGAGTCCGAGCTGAGAACAAGGCCGGCATCGGAAGACCGAGTGCTGCCACCAACCCCGTCAAGATCATGGATCCCATCGGTGAGTGAGATCCAGCCTTTCGGTCCTGACCAGACTCTCACACATCAAACATTGTTTCAATGGAAGTTTTTGTCTTTTGTGCAGAGAGACCAAGTCCACCACAGAACTTCAACTACTGCGACCAAACCAATTCAGCCGTCACGCTGACCTGGGAGACGCCCATCTCCAACGGTGGCAGCATGATCACCGGATACATCATCGAGAAATGTGACGACGGATCTAATAAGTGGCTCCGCTGCAACGCCAGGCTTTGTCCAGACCTGTCCTACCGGGTCTGACATCACCTCATGGTTTTTAGATCAAACTGTTTTCGACAAAACTGACATTGGTTTTTCATCGACTGCCCTAATCTTCTCTCCTCAGGTGTCGGGTTTGAAACTGGGTCAGAAGTACCTGTACAGAGTCTGTGCTGAGAACGCTGCCGGGATCTCTGATCCAGCAGAGCAGCTGGGACCTCTGCTGGCTGACGACCCTCATGGTAGGATAACCCGCCTGCAGGCAAAAAACTAAACCTCATGAAAGAACCCAGATCCAGTTTTGAGGAATTAGTGAAACATTATTTATGTCATGTCATCTTCAACTACTTATCCAGTCATCTGGGTCATGGGGTATTTCTACCGATACACGTGTGGCCATTGGGGGGGTTCAGTGTCAGGCCCAGTGTCACTGCAGCAGGGTCTAAGTGGGTTTCGAACCAGTGACTTATGCATTCAAATTTGACTGCTCCAACCATTGCGCCATTGCCACCCCAACATTATTTATTTCAAAATATTCAACATTTAAATCGTATTAATTCGTTGGAGCTTACCACTAAAATTGTAACATTTGCAAATATGTTTCAGCCAGAAACTTGGCTGACTTACAAAAGGTTGAAACCTTGTTTCCTCCACTTTGTCTTGACAGTTGGTCCAACCTTTGACCTCAGCGCCTTTAGGAACGGCCTGGAGGTCATCGTCCCTCAGCCTCTCACCATTAGAGTCCCCATCACCGGATACCCCACTCCCATCGCCAAGTGGATGTTCGGAGAGAAGGAGATGACCACGGCAGACGAGCGCGTCTCAATGGTAACAAAGCCCACCTTCACAGAGCTGACGGTCACGCCAAGCGTCCGCCCCGACAAGGGCTGCTACACGCTGCAGCTGGAGAACGACGTCACATCTGTGTCCGCAGAGATCGAGGTCAACGTCATTGGTAAAGAGAACTTCCATGTCTCCAACCTTAATGTCCACACAGAAAGTAGATTCACTTTGTTCTGGTCTCATGTTTTCATTCAATTGTAAATAAACAAACTATAATGTCTTCACCTGTTTCCCAGCATGCCCCAGTGCTCCCAAAGACTTCAAGGTGGCTGAAGTGACGCGTCATCACGTCCACCTGATGTGGGAGGTGCCGGAGCACGACGGAGGAAGTCCTATTACCCACTACCAGATCGAGAAGAGAGAGGTGTCACGCAAGACCTGGGCCAAGGTATGTGGCTTTACCTCCCCCATCATGTCATCGCAGCCATTGATGACTATAATATCACTGTTTCCCCTCATGATAACTTCACCATGTTGCTGTCTGTTGATGCGCCTCCTCCAGGTGGCGACGGGCGTGTTGGACCTGGAGCACACGGTGACGGACGTGGTTGAAGGGAAAGAGTATCTGTTCAGTGTCACTGCCTGTAACAAGTGTGGCCCCGGGGAGCCGGCGTACATCGACGAGCCTGTCAACATCTCCTCTCCTGCCAGTGAGTCATCATCTCCTGAGATCTGACCTTTTATTCTTTTGAATTCAACATCCCTGTCATGTTTGTCTTCTCTCAGCCGTTCCTGATCCTCCTGAGAATCTGAGGTGGCGTGACAAGAGCGGCAAGACCATCTTCCTGTCCTGGGAGCCTCCCAAATACGACGGCGGTGCCCCAGTCAAAGGATATGTGGTCGACAAGTGTCAACGTGGGACCGACAAGTGGGAACCCTGTGGTGACCCTATCCCTGAACTGAAGTGCGTGTGTGAACGTGAAGCCACAGAGTATCAGTCATTCAAAGATTCTTGGGTCTATTTGTTCAGCAAATTTAAGTTGTGATAACGTGTTCTCTCAGGTTCCAGGTGACCGGTCTGATCGAGGGTCAGTGGTACGCCTACAGAGTGCGAGCCTTTAACAAACTCGGAGCCAGTCGACCCTGTAGAGCAACTGACGAGATCCAAGCTGTGGACGCCAAAGGTGTGTAATCCATATGTGGATCCGGGTTTAGTACAGAGGTCTTTATCTTCTTCATGAAAGTACAAAGAAACTCAACAATGTTAGAATGTTTTCGTCTCCAACAGAACCTCCTGAGATCCAATTGGACGTGAAGCTGCTCGCCGGTCTGACCTCCAGAGCTGGCACCAAGATTGAGCTTCCCGCAGACGTCAAAGGAAAACCTGATCCCCGTGTGAAATGGACCAAGGCAGATCAGGTTCTGAGAGCCGACAACCGCATCAGTATTGACACACAGCCTGGACACTCCAAACTGTCCATCGCTGACACCGTCAGAGGAGACACCTCCACCTACATCATCGAAGCTGTCAACACATGTGGACGTGCCACCGCCACCATCGACGTCAACATCCTGGGTAGAGAACCAAAGGATCAGTCATTCTGTGTTTGATCTTGTGTAGAGAAGGAAACATCAACCTCAAACTGTAAACGGATGAAATGTTTCAGTTTCAGTTCGGTGGAGTTTGACAACGTCAATCTTCTGAAAGTGAAATGTCACTGAAATGAAATGTTTGTGGGTTCCTCCTCAGATAAACCTGGACCTCCTGCCGCCTTTGATATCTCTGAGGTCACCAACGAATCCTGTGTCATGGCCTGGAACCCACCCAGAGACGACGGTGGCTCCGCCATCACCAACTACATCGTGGAGAGTCGTCTGATAGACAAAGAGGAGTGGGTGAAGTTGTCGGCCACCATCAAACACACCACGTTTAAAGCCTGTAAACTCACAGCAATGAAGGAGTACATCTTCAGGGTCAGTGCTGAGAACCAGTATGGGATTGGTTCTCCTGCAGAGCACGTCCCCGTCATCGCCAAGTATTCCTTTGGTACGTAACCTTGATATCTCTGTGAAAACTTCGATTTAAAGGATCGATGACAATGTGATCTTATTCCTCCCGGTTCAGATCCTCCTGGTCCTCCAACCAGAGTCACTCCCTCCGACATCGCCAAGGACGCCATCACTCTGACCTGGTTTGAACCCGATGAGGACGGAGGCAGTCCCATCACTGGATACTGGATCGAGAAGTTTGATCCCGAGAGCGACAAGTGGATCAGATGCAACAAACTGCCCATCAAAGAGTCGACCCTCAGGTGAGTTGGTTTATTCATTAAAGGTGCACACACCACATATTTATTGATGGAAGGATCAGTGATGAACATGTTTGTGATACTTGTGGCTGCAGGGTGAAGGGTCTGCCCACCAAGAAGAAGTACCGCTTCCGTGTTCTGGCTGAGAATCTGGCTGGACCTGGAAAACCCAGCGTGGAGACGGACCCAGTCCTCATCAAAGATCCCATTGGTTTGTCACATGCACCTTTAAAGTTAATCTGAAACTACATGATGAGAGTCCAGATCAGTGGACCAGAAACCAGAAAGTGGTTTCTCATAACATCACGCTCTTTCTCAGATCCACCATGGGCTCCAGGTAAACCCGACATCAGAGAAGTCGCCAAGACCTCAGCCCTACTGGCCTGGACCCGGCCGGAGCACGACGGTGGAGCCAAGATCGAAGGCTATATCATAGAATTCCAGAAGACAGGAAGTGAGGAGTGGATCCGGATTGCAGAGGATGTTCCTCAGACTGAGCACCAGCTGCAGGGTCTGATGGAGAAACAGGAGTACTCCTTCAGAGTCAAAGCCGTCAACAGGGCTGGTGAGAGCGAACCCAGTGATCCCAGTGAGCCGGTGGTCTGCAAGGAGCGACTCTGTAAGTCCATCATCTGTCAGAGGATTGGTTTAGGATGACTCCATCATTCAGAGAGATGAAGCCTCAATGTTGGTTCTTTTGGGTTGAACAGATCCTCCTTCAGCTCCTCAGTGGCTGGAAGTCACCAACATCACTAAGATCAATGCTGATGTGAAGTGGCAGGCTCCTGACAGTGACGGAGGTTCACCCATCACCAACTACGTGGTGGAGAAGAGGGATGTGAGGCGGAAGGCCTGGCAGACTGTGGACACCACCGTCAAGGAGCTGAAGTACACAGTGAGTCCTCTGAATGAAGGGTCGCTCTACGTGTTCCGTGTGGCGGCAGAGAACGCCGTGGGAACCAGTGACTTCTGTGAACTGGAGGACGCCGTGCTCGCCAAGGACACGTTCAGTGAGTTCTCTCCTGTGGTGGTTCTGAAGTCTCTCAGGCTGTTCGTGACAAGATCTGATTCTGTGATACGGAAGAAGAACCTGAATCATTCTAAATGTCATGTTCTTTGCAGCTACTCCTGGACCACCTTATGCTCTGACGGTGGTGGAGGTCACCAGGAGACACGTGGAGCTGAAATGGGAAGATCCCAAGAGCAACGGTGGACGACCAATCACAAAGTAGGGCTGGGACTTTTGTCAAACCGGATACGTTACGAAGCAGCCGATGTCATAGATGGCGCAATAAATGAATAACTGACCTTTACCTTCTCAGGTACGTGATCGAGAAGAAAGAGAAGTTGGGAACTCGTTGGCTGAAATGCTGCAAGACTCCAGACAAACAGACTCAGTTCAAGGTGATGGACGTAGACGAAGGGTCAGAAGTTCAGTTCCAGGTCCGAGCTGAGAACGAGGCCGGAGTCGGAGATCCAAGTGAACCCACAGAGGTTCTCACTGTTGAGGATCCAACCAGTAAGAGACCTTCAGTTATTCAAAGGACCTTGATCAAACACATTGTAGTTCATCACAGGTTCTCTATTGACTGATGAGGGGTCAGGTCATTGGTCCAATAGAATCATAATAGAACAGGAAACATGTGTGAAGACATGTCCTCTCTCCAGGTACTCCATCTCCACCTCTGGAAGTCGCCGTTCCTGATGCCAGCAGGGAGCACATCAATGTCACCTGGAAGCCTCCGGCCAAAGATGGCGGCTGCCCCATAACAGGATACCATGTGGAGGTGGCAGAGGCTCGACCGGAACTGAAGTGGCTGAGAGTCAACAACAGACCCGTCAAAGAGCTCAAGTTCAGAATCGATGACGGAATCAAACCCGAGAAGAAATACGTCATCAGAGTTCGAGCCATTAACTCTGTGGGTGTCGGCGATCCCTCTGAGATCTCCGACAGGGTCTTCACCAAAGATCCCGATTGTGAGTATCTGCTGTTAACTGAAGTGGTTCAACTAAAACTTTCATATGAATCCACAATGAACCTGTCCGCTGGTCTCAAGGTACTCCCACCATGGACCTGGAGGCAAAGGACGTGGTTGTGGTTGAGGGTGAGAAGCTGCACCTGAACATCCCCTACAGAGCCATCCCAACACCGAAGATGGTGTGGCAGAAAGACATGGTGGAGTGTAAGGCGGACGACCGCCTGTCCATGACAGTGGAGATGAACAGCGCTCACCTGGAACTGCTCAAGTGCACACGTGCTGATGCAGGCGCCTTTGCCATCACACTGGAGAACAACCTGGGAACGGCCACAGGAACCATCAACGTTAAAGTCATTGGTACGGGATCCTGATGAAAACTTCTCAAACACGTTTGTTCCCGCATCTTCAGTAGTTCAGTCATTAACATACTGTCCTTCGCCCTCTCTCCCCACCCGCAGGAATCCCCGGTCAGTGTAAAGACATCATGTCCGGCGACATCACCAAGAACTCCTGCAAAATGAGCTGGGAGGCCCCAGAGGATGACGGTGGCTCGCCCATCGTCAGCTACACTCTGGAACGCCGGGAAGCCTCCAAGAAGACCTACATGCCGGTCATGTCAGGAGAGAATGTCCTGACATGCATGGTCAAAGACTTGTTCATCAACTGTGAGTACTACTTCAGAGTGAAGGCCGTCAACAAGGTCGGAGCAGGACAATATCTGGAGCTACGTAACCCGGTCCTCACCGAGGAGGTCAAACGTAAGTTCAGTGATGTCACTGTAAACACATCTCCTTGTTAGCGCTCAGCTGAAAGGGCGTTTTTCACATCAACCCACAGAGAAACCAGACCCACCCATCCAGGTGGAGGCTAAAGACCCAACGTCCAAGTCCATCACAGTCACATGGAAGGCCCCAGACTACGACGGTGGATGTCCCATCCAGGGCTACATTGTGGAGAAGATGGAGAAGGATGGAGACGGCTATGAAAGAGTCACCCCGAGTCTGGTCCCTGGCTTCTCCTTTGCGGTGACAGGTCTGGTGGAGGAGGTGGAGTATCAGTTCAGGGTCCGAGCGGAGAATGCTGCTGGAGTCAGTGAACCTTCACGCAGCACGCAGCTCATCCAGGCTGCAGACCCTATCGGTACGAACAACCACAAAGAGTTTATTCTGATGTTCTTTTCTGTTTGAACATGAACCAATTATTTTATTTTCACAGAAAAACCAAAGGTCACCCTCCACGCCCGAGTCCAGTCTGGTTTGTGTGTGAAGAAAGGTGAGGAGATCCAGATCGATGCCTTCATCTCCGGTTCCCCGTATCCTAAAGTCACCTGGCTCAGGAACGACGAGGATGTCACCAAAGAACCGACCAAAAAGATTCTTCCTCTGGTGAGGAAGAAGAAGACCAAGGCCAAGGTGAGTGTGTTCCGGTAGACGTCTGAAGTCTTGACGTGATCAAGAATCAATATTCTAAAACCTTGAATTTGGTCCCTTTTAGGTTCCAGAACCAGAGGAGGTGTTTGTGACTCCGCTGCGTGAACGTCTGGGTTTGGATCAGACCAAGAAGGGTCGGTCTGCTCTGATGATCCGAGACGCAGTCAGAATGGACCATGGAAACTACATCATCAAGGTGGAGAACACTCATGGCGTCGCGATGGCGACCTGCATTGTCAACGTCCTGGGTAAGAGAGATTGTTCTTCTGTTTTATGGACTTGTTAACAGATCAAACCGATGCTGGTTTTATGAAACATGATGAGTCACCTGTCATCAGAGGTTTTAACCTCTAACAGAACTTCCTGTTCTTGTTAATGATCTGATGTTTGTGATGTTGACCTGATGCAGACAAACCTAGCGCTCCGATCAACTTCACCTTCGATGACATCAGAAACACGTCCGTCAACTGTAACTGGGAGCCGCCCATTGATGATGGCGGCAGCGAGATCCTGAACTACATCCTGGAGAAGAAGGACAACCAGAACGATGAGATCGGATGGATTACTGTCACCTCCACGCTGAAAGGAACCAGCTGCCCCGTCACCAAACTCATTGAAGGGAAAGAGTACATCTTCAGAGTCACCGCCGAGAACAAGTCTGGCTCTGGACTGCCCTGCATCTCCGAGCCGCTGGTCGCCAAGAACCAGTTCAGTAAGTGAAAGTGAAGTAAAGGTCCCTGTTGAGAGGAGAGAACAAGAACATGAAACCACATCAAAGTAATAAATATAAAATTCTGTCAAATCTTTTGAATCATTTGACTCCACCTTTTGTTCATGAAGAGATATCAACCATCAATCTGTCCTTCTTCCTCAGATCCTCCTGATGCTCCCAACACGCCACGAGTCCACGAGGTGACGGCAAGCTCCGCCCACATCTCCTGGCACGAGCCGAAGGACAATGGCAGCCCGATCCTGGGCTACTGGATCGAGAGGAAAGAGGTGAACAGCAAACACTGGACTCGTGTCAACCGTGCCCTCCTCAACTCTCTGGAGGTGAAGGTCAGCAGCCTGATGGAGGGCCTAACCTACGTCTTCAGGGTGTGTGCTGAGAACCTGGCTGGCCCCGGACCCTTCAGCGAGCCCACGGAGCGCGTCACTGCCATGGACGCCATACGTATGTTTACATTTCATCAATTTATTTTTAATCAATGTGACATTGGCTGAGTTCAAGTCTCTACTCCCCTTCAGTTCCTCCGGGTCCTCCCATCCCGTGGATCGTAGACACTGGGAAGGATTCCATCATTGTGGCGTGGAAGCCGCCTTTGTACAATGGAGGAGGAGACATCCTGGGATACCACGTGGAGAAGGTACTCAGATCAACAGACCACATCAACTGTTAAGCTTCACTTCAGAGATCAAACCTGAACGTAATCTTCTTCTTGTCTGGTCCCAGGTTCTGGTGGGAGAGAAGAAGTGGACCCGCAGCACTGAGTTCAGGTGTAAGGAGCTGACGTACACGGTGACGGGTCTGACCGAGGGGGCGGACTATTATGTCAGAGTTGTCGCCGTCAATGACGCTGGTCCTGGAGCTCCTGGTGTCACTGAACCAGTCACAGTCAAAGAGCCTCAAGGTGGAAACAGGAGATGATAGGCTTGAGTTTGTTGTTCTGGTGAAAAGTTTTTAAAGTTTGGTTGATCCCATCCTTTTCAGAACCTCCTGCTGTCAACTTTGATGACTCTGTGAAGAACGGCATCTTCATTAAGGCGGGAGACTCTCTGAGGCTTCCTGCAGTGGTGACCGGTCGACCCCAGCCAGAGGTCAAGTGGACCAAGGACGAGGCTGAACCTGACAAAGAGAGGATGATTGTTGAAACAGAGGGAAAGAACAGCACATTGATCATTAAGAAGGCCATCAGAGCAGATCATGGAAAGTACCAGATCTCTGGAACCAACAGCAGTGGAACCAAGATGGCCGCAACCAAAGTGGACATCATGGGTCAGTGTCACCAAGAGACATACCAGAACTTCTCCTAAACTGAAACTACACTGATCATGTGAATTCCTCAGAGCCTGGTGTCTTTGTTTCTTATGGTTCCTGAAATGTGTTTGTTTAGATGTACCTGGACCTGTGGTGGACCTGAAGGCCATCAGTGTAACCAAGAAGAACATCACCCTCACTTGGTCCGACCCCTTGGACAATGGTGGCAGCGATATCATCGGCTACGAGGTTCTGAGGAAAGATGCCAAGATGAAACTTTTCCGACAACCTCTTGAGATAGCGTCATGTAAGTGTGACGTCCAGGGTCTGCTGGCCGGAGAGGAGTATGACTTCAGGGTCATTGCAAGGAACAAGTATGGAGACGGTGCTCCTGCCGACCTGGGACCAATCCTTGCCGAGGATCCTAAAGGTAGAGACATTTTACAAACCGAGCCCATCCAGAGACCCTCTAAAAGAACTCTCCGATATGACCTACCTCCGATCATCTCTTGCAGGAACTCCATCTGCACCGGAGAAGCTGCACTACACCAATAGAAGTAGGAGCACCATCACTCTGGCCTGGCAGCCACCTCGCACCGACGGTGGCAGTCCCATTGGAGGCTACTATGTGGAGAAAATGAGGTCTGATGGAACCGAGTTTGAAGTGGCCAACCGCAAGGTCTTCACCGAATGCTGCGGAACCATCGAGAACCTGTCAGAGGACCAGGAGTACCACTTCCGTGTAAAAGCCGTGAATGAGGTTGGGGACGGAGATCCATCCAAACCCATCACTGCTAAGATCCAGGATGATGAAAGTATGAATTTATTTACAGAATATTTGTAATATAGCATTTTTACACAGAAACAGAAAATGAGAATTTGGTTCAACTGAACTCATACTTGTCCACAGTTGCTCCGGTGATCAATATCCTGAAGTTCTTCAAGCGCAACGCAATCATTGTGAAGGAAGGTTCTGCCATCGACATCCCAGCCGAGGTTATGGGACTTCCCCTGCCCAGTATCCAGTGGTTGAAGGACAACGTGGTGATAGAAGCTCCTGTACATGAGAAGATGACGATGGAGACTGAGGAGGTGAGAGAGGATTTGTTACATCTGGACTTTTGACTTCAAATCTCCTTCATGACTCAAATTAACAACTTGAGCTGAGATCATCAGATGACTCCTGCTTTCAGAGGGTGAACCTTGCAGCCTCCATCGATGATCCTGAATCATCCACAGAACAAACAGGAGAAGAAAGATTCAAGTTTGAGAAACTGACCCCAAACTTTTTTACTCTTCAGGTTAATCAGACAACGCTGACCACAAAGATCGGAATCCCAGAGACGGTCAGACAGGACAAGGGCAGCTACAAACTGGTGGCTGAGAACTGTTATGGTAAAGCTCAGCACGTCATCAACGTGGAGATCCTCGGTAAGAAGGACGATTCTCCTCATCATCATCGCCATCTTCATCCAAGAGCTTTTAAACATCACATGAACCTTAACCTGTGTTTTCAGACCGTCCTCTCCCTCCAAGGAATGTGGTGGTCTCTGACATCAAGGCGGACTCATGCTACCTGACCTGGGACGCTCCGGAGGACAACGGAGGCAGTGAGATCACAAACTACATCGTTGAGCGAAGAGACGCCAGCAAGAAGAAGTCCGACTATGAACTTGTCACCATCAACCTGATTGACAGGAGATACGGGGTGAGATCCTCGAGTCCCGACTCCTCCAAAGTTTCAACCAAACATTTATTTCATGATTAATTCTGAGGTTTTAGTCAATTTGAGCTTCAGGTCAGTTGGAAGATGAGTCTCAGAGCCAGGTGTCTTCATTCATTTGCATTTTTTTTTAACTTTAAAACATCAAGAATGAAACCACAAAACTGCTTTTCAAAGCTACTTCAGTGACAAACCTTTGTCCTCCTCAGGTCTACAAACTGGACCTGAACGGAGCCTACCAGTTCAGGATCAAGGCTGAAAACAAGTATGGTGTAAGTGAGGGCTGTGACTCAGAGAAGGTCCAGCTGAGGGATCCATTCGGTCTCCCGGGACCACCACGTAATCCTAAAATCATCGCCGTCACAGCAACCACCGCCACGGTGACCTGGGACCCTCCTCTGGACAACGGGGGCTCCACCATTCAGGGATACTGGCTGGAGAAGAGGGAGCGAGGTGCTGTGTACTGGGGCCGTGTCAACAGAGCTCCGGTCACCAAACCGGCAGTGAAGGGTCTCCAGTACACTGTGCTAAGACTCATCGAAGGAACAGAGTACCAGTTCAGGATTGCAGCCTGTAATGCTGCAGGACTGGGACCATTTAGCGAGTCCTCCAAGTGTCGTTTCACCATGGACCCCTGCTGTGAGCATCAAAATTTTACTTCCGTCAATGTTCACATTTATCGAATGCTCCACAGTTCATGATTTGACCTTTGACTCTATTCTTAGACCCACCTAGCTCACCTGGAACCCCTGAGGTTAAAGACAAGACCAGCAGCAGCATCACTCTGGGATGGAGTCCTCCAGACAAAGATGGTGGCAGCCCCATCATGGGTTACATCATTGAGGTCCATGAGGAGGGCTCTGCTGATTGGAGGAGAGTGAACCCGGCTGACAAGCTGCACTCATCCACCGAAATCACTGTCCCCGACCTGAAGGAAGGCAAGAAGTGCAAGTTCAGGATTTATGCTGTAAACGCAGCAGGAAACTCTGAGCCTGCCAAGACAGTGGACATTCTGGTTCAGGACATCCTGAGTAAGTGTCACAGACTTCACCCCTCCAGGTCTGAGTGCTTTGACACATGTTTCATAATCCTTTTTGGAATACATCTCTCTGCTGCTGAAATCATCTTGACATAAACCGGTTCTCTTAGCCACCCTGTTTATTCATCAGGACTTTTATTGAAATGTATTATTCTGAATCTCGTCGTGGTCTTCATGTCAGACTTGTGTTTGCTCCTCAGTTGAACCTATCGTGTCTCTGGATCTGAGTGCTCACGACCTGATGAACTGCAGAGCTGGAGCAACCATCAGGATTCCTGCCACCATCTCTGGACGACCTGTTCCCAAGGTCACCTGGACCTTCGATGGACCCGCTGAGACCGAGAAGAAAAACGAGCTCCACACTCTACCCGTGGACTCTGAGGTCTGTCTCCAAGACTTTGTCTTCATTTCAGAAGAGAAGGAAAAGTTCAAAGCTTTAAGATTCTAATGTTAGTACTCTCTGTCCTCAGGTCCACTCCACAGACACAACCTCTGTGGTCCTGATCCCAGAGATCAAAATCAACCACAGCGGCAGATTCATCATCAATGCTGAGAGTCCTGCTGGTCACAAGGTGGTTAAAGTCCGAGTCAACGTGCTGGGTATGTACTGATCCACAGAGTCTGAGGAACCTGAAGACAAATATCTCTACCAAGACTTCTTGGTTTAATTTATTGTGTCATGATCCCGTAGACCTGCCTGGACCTCCTAGAGACCTGATGGTTTGTGACGTGACAAGAGGAACCTGCAGACTTACCTGGAAAGCTCCAGAGTGTGATGGCGGCGATAAAGTGAAGAGCTACTATATTGAGAAGAAGGCGGTGGAGGGAAAAGCCTGGACCAAGGTGCGACCCAGACCTACAGACCTGCAGACCTATGTCATAAAGCGTTTGATCTGTTCACTGATTTGCTGATTGAAAGTTCATGTCAGTGCCTGGTTGTGTTGTTTCAGGTGAACCCTACCTGTGCAGCTCAGTCTCTGGTGGTTACGGATCTGATATGTGGTCAGGAATACTTGTTCCGCATCCGAGCTGAGAACCGCTTTGGCTTTGGTCCATTTGTTACAACCATTGACGGCACAAAGGCCAAAGATCTGATCCGTGAGTTTCATCTGAGTATATCATGTTGACATCACGTTGTACAGACAACATATCCTCAGATGGTTATGATGTTTCCTTGTGTCCGCAGATCCTCCTGATCCTCCAACCAGGCTGAAGATCCAGAACGTGAGGAAGGGCACTGTGACTCTGACATGGAAGGCTCCAAAGAATGATGGTGGTTCACCTGTGACCCACTATAGCGTGGACCTGCTCTGCTGGGATGCCAGTGGCCACAAAGAGGCGTGGAGAAGGTGATAAAAAAAACCTGAGTGAATCAGGATCAAGGTGTGAACAGTTTTTAGTCCGATGTGGTTTTTCTGAGACGTGTCTTTGCTGCAGGTGCAACCGAAGAGACGTGGACACCACCAGCTTCAAGGTGGAGGATCTGACGGAGGAAGACGAATATGAGTTCAGAGTGGTGGCGCACAACGAGGTTGGACCTAGCCGACCTTCAACTACCGTTGGACCCATCACCATCCAGGACCAGACTCGTATGTTCTCCATCAACGACTGGAGAAGTGCATGATGGGAAATTGTGTTTTTGGAAAATGTTTTTGTTGTAACCTGAAACTGACGGAATTCTCCTTTCCTGTCAGTCCCTTTGTAAATATTCAAATGTTTTTGTTTGGATACTTTTACTTTTGTCATCACACGACTGCTTCTCTGACTTTGAAGATTCTAATGAGTGAAATAAACTCTGGTCCTCAGGTGCTCCATCCATTGAGCTCAAGGAGTTCATGGAATGCGAGCAGGGCAGTGACATCAGCATCGTGGCTGAGATCTGCGGTTGTCCATTCCCCACGCTCACCTGGTACAAAGCTCCACCCCACAAGTCTGATGAGAAAGTGGAGGTTCAGTACGACGAGCACATCAACAAAATTGTGTCGGACGACAGCTGCACGCTGCTCATCCAGCAGGGCAAACGCCCCGACACCGGCCTCTACACGCTGGTGGCGTCCAACAGCCTCGGCAAGGCATCAAAGGAAATGAGGCTCAACGTGCTAGGTACTAAAAACATGAAACCACTGGGAATCGGTCAGGTCAGGTTCGGTTTTGTCTCTTACCCGTTGTCGCTTCTCCAGGTCGACCCGGTCCTCCTTCTGCCCCCATCAAGTTTGAGGAGATCGGAGCAGAGAAAATCACGCTCTCCTGGCTACCGCCTAAGGATGACGGTGGCTCCAAGGTCACGAACTATGTCATTTGGAGGCAGGTCGCGAGCAGGAACACATGGGTGCCTGTCACCAACGAACCTAAAGAGCGGATCTGGACAGTTGAGAACCTGATGGAGGGACACGAGTACGTGTTTCGCATCATGGCCCAGAACAAATATGGCGTTGGAGAGCCACTGGACAGCACGCCTGAGATCGCCAGGAACCGCTGCAGTGAGTGGTTGATTCATACGCGATGCCACATGATGATTGTTTTTGTTTTGATCATTATTGAAAAGTGATGCAGGACAAGATGCATCACATGAGACCCTTTGACCTCTGATACTCTGTGTCCCACAGCCGTCCCTGGTCAGTGTGAGAAGCCGACGGTCACCGGCGTCACTATGGACTCCATGACGGTGAACTGGGAGGAGCCTGAGGACGACGGCGGCTCCCCCATCACTGGTTTCTGGCTGGAGCGTAAGGAGACCACGGGCAAACGCTGGACCCGTGTCACTCGTGACCCCATCCGTCCCATGGGCATGGGTGAGTCCTTCGTGGTGAGTGGACTTATTGAGGGCTCACAGTACCTGTTCAGAGTCACCGCCATGAATACTGCCGGACCGGGACTCACCAGCCCCCCCACAGACCCCACCTTTGCCAGAGACCCCATCTGTAAGTTACAATCTGAGAACAAACATGTTTCCATTTTTAACAGAGTAACATGTTAACTACTTATCATCCTCTCCCATAGCCCCGCCCTCGCCTCCAACACCCAAGGTTTCTGATTGGACGAAGTCAATGGTAGACCTGGAATGGATCCCGCCCCTAAAGGACGGAGGATCTAAGATCCTTGGCTACTGGGTGGAGCACAAGGTGGAGGGCACAGAGGCCTGGGTCAAGGTGAGAGGAAACTACTACAGTTCAGTTCAGTTAATCTGGTTTACATTACATTTCCACCAACAAAGCTGAACCTTTGTGTTTTTCAGGCCAAGGAGACTGAGATTCGTGGAACTCGATTTGTGATCACTGGTCTGAAGACGGGTGGTCAGTACAGGTTCAGAGTAATCGCCTTTAATGCTGCCGGTAACAGCGAACCAGGCGAAGTCCCGGAGGTCCTTGAGGTCAACGACAGATCCAGTGAGTTTAGTGTTCATTGAATTTCACAAATTACATCCAAGTCCTCCTAAAGAGAACCTGAGAGGAAGGGTAAGTAGACTGAGTGCTGAGTTTCTTCTCCCTCAGTTACTCCTGAAGTCGACCTGGATGCATCAGTGAAGGAGAGGATGGTGGTCCATGCCGGCGGTGTGATCCGCATCATAGCCTATGTGTCCGGCCAGCCGTTCCCAGAAATCACTTGGAGTCGAGATGGAGCCGGGCTTCCCCCTGAGGCTAAAGTGGAGACCACGGCCATCAGCTCATCTCTGGTCATCAAACCCTGCGCCAGGAAACACCTGGGCATTTACACACTGAGCGCCAAAAACGCAGCAGGCGAGAAGACCAAGAATGTGACAGTGGAAGTCCTGGGTGAGATTCTAGTTCAATCCGATGGAAAAGTGAAGTGAGAACAACTTGTAGGTTTCATTATTTTTTGTGCCTTTTTGTCCCTCAGACGTCCCTGGACCTGTCCGTATCCCCTTCACTGCAGAGAACCTGAGCAGCGATTCCTGCAAGCTCAACTGGTTCTTCCCTGAAAATGATGGCGGCTCTCCCATCAGTAACTATGTTATTGAGAAGCGTGAGAGTGAACGTAAGGCCTGGACCTCGCTCTCCTACACTGCCAGCAGGCAGAACGCTGTGGCTCACAACCTCACCCCAGGAAAGGCCTACTTCTTCAGAGTGGCTGCAGAGAACGCCATTGGCGTCGGACCCTTCACGGAGACAGCAGCTGAAGTTGTGGTTAAGGAACCAATCAGTAAGTTTTCTTCAATAAATGCATTCATTATTACAAGGTTAGAATTTACAAAGGATCCACAGGGGTTACATTTCAATTCAAACAGAAAATGACAAAAGTTGTCTTTTCATAAAAAACCCTTTCAGGTGTACCTGACCGCCCTGAGGACCTGGAGGTCACCAAGGTTACCAAAGATGTGATCAGCCTCACCTGGAAGGCTCCCAAGTTTGACGGTGGTTCAGAGATCACCATGTACATATTAGAGGCTCGCATGATCGGCAAAGACAAGTTCACCAGACTGACGAAGGAGACGCTGATGGAGAGGAAATTCACATTTGACGGCCTCAGAGAGGGTGACACCTACGAGTTCAGGGTCGTTGCCGTTAATGAGGTCGGACCCAGTAAACCGTCATTCTGCACCAAGCCCATCACCTGCAAAGATGAACTGGGTGAGGATTCATTGGATCGGTTGTTTCTTGTTGATCAGTTCTTAGTTCACTGGAAACTCCACCAACAGAGACTGAAATACAGCTGGTCTTTTACTGTTGAATGAAAGGAACAAACTGGTACCATCAGTGACTATACACAAACCTAAAGCTGTAGAAAGCAGTGATCACTGATTCAGGTGAAGAGTTATCTAGTATAGTATCAGGTCTCTGAAGGGAACATTTAAAGAGTTGGTCCAAATCCCAAGAGCCCAGGAATAGACGCAGGTCTTTATAAATCAGAACAAGTCACTTGTTCTAAATGTAAAGATCAAAGGTACAAATAGACTATTGCCTCACCTTCATGTTCTGATCCCACAGAGCCACCAACCATCGAGCTGGACTTCCGTGATAAGATCATCATCCGTGTGAATGAGAGCTGCTTGCTGCAGGGTCGATACACCGGTAAACCCTCTCCCTCTATCCTATGGTACCGTGATGACAACGAGCTGAAGGCCGACAAACACATAATGTTCAAGAACACGCTGAACACCATGTCCCTGGGTCTGATGAAGGCGGTGCGTGAGCACAGTGGCAGATATGTGGTGGTGGTGGAGAACAGCACTGGATCCAGGAAGGGAGTCTGCAACATCACCGTTGTTGGTACGTTTGATCATTATTGTTGTCATGACAAACTTGTGTCAGTAGACCAGAAGCAAAAGGGTCCAAACAGAGAATCCTAAGGAATGCCCTGTGTCATTTTGGAACTTTGTGTTCATTCCCTACAGACCGTCCCACCCCTCCTGTCGGACCCGTGGTGTTCGAGGAGGTACACAGGGAGTTCATGGTCATCTCCTGGAAACCTCCTCTGGATAGCGGTGGTGTGGACGTCTCCAACTACATCATCGAGAAGAGAGATGTCAACAGAGACACCTGGACCACAGTGACATCCGCCAACACGAAGACTGTGTGCAAGGTAGGTCTATGTGTTTAATCGTCAGGGAGGAAGTTAGTAAATTCAGTGTTACAGGTGTAAGTATCTTTCCTCTCAGATCCCCAAACTGACCGAGGGTAGGGAGTACATCATGAGGATCTCTGCTGAGAACACATATGGCATCAGTGACCCACTGGAGTCTGAAGAGATGAGAGCCAAAGACCTTTTCCGTATGTTTCACTTTTCCTTCCGGTTCTTAGCTTGACACCATGAGTGCAGTTAACTCTTGAAAAGGTTTGGGATGACGATGTTACTGCTGATTTCTGTGACCCTCCTCCAGGAGTCCCTGAGGCCCCTGAGATGCCAACAGTTAGGGAAGTGTATGCCACCAATGCTCTGGTGCTGTGGAACCGCCCTCGTGATGGTGGGAAGCCCATCACAAACTACATCTTGGAGAAGAAGGAGCCCTCAGCCAAGAGGTGGTCCAGAGCCACCAGAGATCCACTGTACCCTGCCACTCAGTACAGAGTCCAGGACCTGGTGGAGGGCTGCGAGTACGAGTTTAGGGTCATGGCTGAAAACGAACTGGGAACTGGGGACCCCAGCGTCCCCTCCAAACCCATTCTCGCCAAGGATCCTATTGGTCAGTGTGTCCACATATGTAAATAATGAAGTACTTCTTTATTTAATCAATCGTGATACTTTGTGTTTGTGTTGTCTGGTTTAGTGAGTTCAGTGAGTTGGTCCAGGTCTGGTTCTCTCAGTCTGTGTAACTGCAGCAAACACAAGATACTAATCCCATATGAAACATCCTTTGTTATGCGACCAACACAACCCAACCTTTCTTTAGAATTTGATGTCTGTTCTACATCTGTACTCACATCTTTAATGATTTCTGTTCATAGTGTGCCCAAGTCCTCCAGTGACTCCTGAGGCCTACGATAAGACCAAGGACTCTGTCAGCCTAAGGTGGCAGATGCCTCGCCACGATGGAAATGGCAGGATCATAGGCTACCTTGTGGAGTACCAGAAGCCTGGTGCTGTAGAGTGGCTTCAGGCCAACGAGACCCCAGAACAGTGTCCTGACCTCCACTATGTGGTGACAGGTCTGGCCGATGGTCTAGAGTACGTCTTCAGAATCTTCACCGTGAACGCTGCTGGCAAATCTGACCCTGCTCATGTCAAACAGTCCATCAAAGTCCATGACAGACTGGGTAAGAGGTCCACTGGTTCCTCTGGCCTCAGTTTATGAAGCTACATTAATGACACGTCTCCCAGATTCACTTATTCTGTTCTTCATACACGTTCACAGAGGAGCCTGAGTTGCTGCTGGACGCTAACATGGCACGTGACCACCTGGCCATGTTGGGTACAGACATCACCCTTAGCGCCACCATTAAAGGTGTTCCAACACCCACTGTCAGCTGGAAGAAGAACGATGGAGATGTTCCTTCTCACATCACTGTTGCCGTCACTGCTTCTGGCAGCAAAGTCTTCATTCCCAAGTGCGTCCGTGCAGACTCTGGAAACTTCACCATCACTGCGGAGAACGCGGCTGGAAAGAAATCAGCTACTGTTGCTGTGCTTGTTCTGAGTAAGTGAAACATCTGCTGACACAAATAAATAACTTGAATCTAAAAAAACAAACTTGTTTGACTCCAATTTTGCTTCCATCAGATAAACCATCTCCTCCCAGACAGCTGGTTATCTCTGAGGTGACCAGTGAGTCCGCCTATCTGACATGGAAGGCGCCTGAGGACAATGGTGGTGCTGTCATTTCCCACTACGTTGTACAGAAGAAGGATGTGGCTTCAGATCAGTGGGTTCCTGTGGCAGCAGCCAATAAGAAGTTGAGTCTGATGGCATTGTACCTGATAGAAGGAATTCAGTACCTGTTCAGAGTGGCCGCTGAGAACCAGTTTGGCAGAAGTGACTATGTGATGACCAAGACGCCCATCAAGGCTGTGGATCCTCTCTGTAAGTACAAATCACTTCTGTTCTATTTATGTTGCTTACAATGGTTCATTCTTTCAGCACACGACGCCTCAGAGCACATCATAGGCAACTTATCATAAGCAACATACCATAGCAAGATCATAGCACCTCTGCTGCTTGGACCAAAGGCATAGAAGTTAAGGTTAACAATACACTACACATAGATTCTCAATGGTAGATTCAGAATCTGGATTACACTCACAAAGAAACCCATAGGAAACACTCTTCACCTAATGTACAATCCTTCTACTTCACCTTCTTTGACATCTTGTTCCAATTTCTAACAAATCCCATCTGGAATCAATTCTCTGACCGGAGTTGTGGTTCATTGGTGGTGACTCAGACCATCCTCTTCACAAGGAATCCTTCCTCACACTTACACTGTGTCACAACAAAACAAAAGTTATTGTTTAAAAAAAAATCAACATTTGTTATTCTTTATTTTTGTAACGTGTTGTTAGAAGATCTGTGAGGCAAATCTCCATTCACCAATAATCACTAATCGATTGATCTTTCCTGGACACTCATCAGATCCTCCTGGTCCTCCGAAGAACCTGCACCACACTGATGCAGACAAGACGGAGGTGTGGTTGGAGTGGGAGTGGCCTGACCGTACCGGAGGAAGTGAAGTCACTGGCTTCATTGTGGAGCACCAGGAAGAGGGTCAGACCGACTGGGTCACCTTCAAAACCGTGAGCAATGAACATACCCACGTCTCTGGCCTGGTGGAGGGCAAGACTTATCGCTTTAGGGTCAAAGCTCAGAATGCTATCGGCGTTAGCCGTCCAGATACCAGTGTCCCCGTCACCTGCCAGGAGAAGACACGTGAGACACATGATTCATTTGGCCATATAAACATTTCACCTCTGATCACATCGAAAAATGTTCTAACATCTAATCTGCTTTGTTCCCTTCCAGTGCCGCCGACCATTGAAGTTGATGTGAAGCTCATTGAGGGTCTTATTGTGAAAGCTGGCACCACAATTGTCCTTCCTGCCAAAATGACGGGCATTCCCATCCCCACTGCTAAATGGATGACAGACGACAAAGGGATGACATCAGGGGACCACTATCAAATCGAGACGGCCGGATCCTCAACCATCCTCAAAATCCCTGACTGCAAACGAGGGGACACTGGAGAGTATACTCTCACCGTTTCTAATCCCTCTGGCAGCAAGACAGTGGCCCTGCATGTTACGGTGTTGGATCTCCCTGGTCCACCTATTGGACCCATCAGTATCTTAGAAGTCACCCCTGATTACATGATGATTCAGTGGAGGGCGCCAAAGGATGACGGTGGCACACCCATCACAAATTATATAGTGGAAAAGAAGGATGTGAAGAAAACATGGGAGCCCTGGTCAGTCGTTAGCTCTAATGGCACCAGCAATAAAGCTAAGGTGTCCAGACTGGAGAAGGGTCGCGAGTACATTGTACGTGTCCGTGCAGAGAACAAGATTGGCATCGGTGCTTCTCTTGAAAGTCCACCGACTATTGCTAAGCACATGTTCAACCCTCCTGGTCCACCAGGCCCCCCAGAGTTCTCTGATGTCACAGAGAATGCTGTGACAATAGAATGGAGCCTGCCGGACTATGATGGAGGAAGTCCCATCAGTGGCTATGTGGTTGAACGCAGAGAAATGACAGGGAAGTGGATCCGTGTCAATAAAACCCCTGTTCTGGACCTTAGATATAGAGTTTCAGGCCTTTTTGAAGGCAACACCTATGAATTTAGAGTATTTGCTGAGAACGTTGCTGGCATAAGTGAACCTTCTCTAACCTCTGACCCTGTTAAGGCTACTCGTGCTCTTACCAAGCCTGGCCCCCCTGGCAATCCTAAACTAAAGGACTGGAGTAAGTCCTATGCTGACATCTGCTGGACAAAGCCCACAAGAGATGGAGGCAGTCCCATTCTGGGTTATGTGATTGAGGCTCAGAAATCCGGCAGTGCCCAATGGGACAGAATCAACAAGGACCTTGTCAAAATATGTGCCTACAGAGTCCCAGGCCTTGTTGAGGGAATGGAGTACAGAATTCGCATCAGGGCCACCAACAAAATCGGAGACAGTGAACCAAGGGACCTTCCTCGGACCGTCTTGGCAAAGGACATCCTTGTGCCTCCGGAAGTTGTCGTTGACGTTTCCTGTCGTGACTCCCTGACAGTTAGGGCTGGTCAGATCCTCAGTTTGATCACCAGGGTGAAGGGCAGACCTGATCCAGAGATCATATGGACGAAGGATGCCAGAGCCATGTCCAGGGATAAACGCATCGAAATGAACAATAACTACCCCCTGTGTGAACTGGTAATCAACGAAACAGTCAGGTCAGACTACGGCAAATACGCAATTGTAGCAAAGAACAGTAGTGGACAAGCACAGGCCACAATTCTTGTCAATGTTCTGGATACACCAGGACCTTGTATGAACCTTAAGGTGGCTTATGTGACCAAGAAATCCTGTATGGTGTCCTGGGAGAACCCAGAGGACAATGGAGGAACTGAGATTACTCAGTATATCATTGAGAGTCGTCAGCCCAGCCAGAGAGGATGGACTGTGGTGTCCAATGACTGCACCAAGCGCTTGATAAAGGCTCCTCTCACTGAGGGCTGTGAATACTTCTTCCGTGTCAGTGCCGAGAACAAGATCGGTGCTGGTCCACCTACTGAATCCAAGGTGGCTGTGCTGGCAGTTGATCCGATTGAGAAGCCTGGTGAACCAATAGACTTGCATATTGCAGAGATTGGCAAGACCTTCTGCTTCCTGAAGTGGAAGAAACCAGACAATGATGGCGGTAGCCGAAACATAGCTTACCACATTGAGAAGAAACCCAAGGAGGCTGAGGAATGGGAGAGACTCCACAAGGGTGCGATTAAGGAGACATACTTCATGGCTGACAGATGTGTTGAAAACCAGATCTATCAGTTTAGAGTTCAGACTAAGAACGAGGGAGGTGAGAGCAACTGGGTGACCACACCTGAGGTTCTTGTCAAGGAGCTGCTTGTGGAGCCCGATGTCAAGATCAAACTTGTTGGAACTTTAATTGTTAAGGCAGGAGACTCCATTCCTATCGAGGCAACAGTGACAGGTAAACCCCAGCCAGATGTCAAGTGGACGAAAGATGAGAGCACAGAGGAGATCAAGAGGGGCCCCAGGCTCCAGATGGAAACAGGGGCAGATTTCTCAAAGCTTCTGATGACTAATGCCAAGCGCATGGACAGTGGAAAGTATGTTGTCTCTGCGTCCAACAGCGCGGGAACCTGCTTTGCTCATGTCTCTGTCAACGTACTGGACAAACCCGGCCCCATCAGGGATCTCAAGGTGTCTGGTATTACCAACGACAGGTGCCAACTGGCTTGGGAGATTCCAGAGGATGATGGCGGTTGTGATATTTATAACTACATCATTGAAAAATGTGAGACCAAAAAGGGGGTCTGGTCTGTCCACTCCAACGCTGTCATCACAAACAAAGCTAAGGTTACTCGTCTCGTTGAGGGTAATGAGTATATCTTCAGAGTTCGAGCTGAGAATAAAATGGGTCCGGGTCCTGCAGTGCAGAGTGAGACCATTGTCGCTGGCACACAGTTCAGTGTGCCTGATGCTCCCGAAGCAGTAGAGGTCACCAAGATTGCCAAAGAGGAAATGACGGTGCAGTGGTGTGAGCCGGAGAAAGATGGGGGAAAACCAATTCTGGGTTATCTGTTAGAAAAGAGGGAGGAGCACGCCATCAGGTGGTCTCCTATAAACAAAGATCCACTCTCTGGAACTCGTTTCACAGTCACTGGACTCCTGCCACTCCATGACTACCAGTACAGGGTCAAGGCTGTCAATGAAATTGGCATCGGCAACCCAAGCAAGCCTTCACGTGCCATCACTGCCAAAGATGCAGTCGGTAAGTGACCGGTAACGATGTGGTTCCTTTTGGTGCCTCAGACAAATCTAATGGATTCATGTCCTCTCTTCTTTGTGTGTTCTCAGAGCCCCCAGCACCTCCTACTAACTTAAAGGTAACAGATAGCACCAAGTCAAGTGTCACCCTGGGCTGGACCAAGCCTGTATCTGATGGTGGAGCTCCCATTATCGGCTACGTTGTGGAGATGAGGGTGCAAGGAGCTGCTAAGAAGGGAGACGATGGTTGGAAGAGGTGTAACGTTGCAGCTCAGCTGATCGTATGCGAGTTCACCGTCTCAAGTCTGGACGAGACCCTTGTGTATGAATTCAGAGTGTCGGCCCAGAACCAGGTGGGCATGAGTTTGCCCTGTGACCTGGAGAGTACTGTGATACCCAAGGAGATCCTAGGTGAGGGCCTCAACTTTTTCTTCTTTCTGTAGAAACAGGGCGACATCCCAAGTTGACATGTTTTTCATGATGATTTATTTTACGACTGTTTTGACACGTTAAGAATTTATTTTGCCCTGTGAGATCAGGCTAACATCAACACTGTTTCACCCACAGAGGCACCGGAGGTTGACTTGGATGCCAACCTGAAGCAGGGACTGACAGTAAGAGCTGGATGTCCCATCAGGCTTTGTGCCACCATTAGAGGTAGACCACATCCCAAAGTCACTTGGAGAAGGATGGGCATCGACAATGTGGTTCGGAGGGGAAAAGTTGACCTCATCGACACTATGACTTTCCTGGTCATCCCCGAGAGCACACGTGATGATACCGGCAAATACTGCCTGACTCTTAAGAGCGCAGCTGGAGAGAAGGCTGTGTTTGTAAACGTTAAGGTTCTGGGTAAGATCCAACTTTTTTCTATCTCATCATGAAATTACAAGTAAACACAAATGAGGCGTCAACTCCATTATCTCTTTGCTCCTGACAGACACTCCTGGACCTGTAATGAATCTAGAGGTGTCCGACATCATGCAGACATCGGTTATGTTGGCCTGGACTCCTCCAGAGACCAACGGTGGCAGTGAAGTCACTCATTACATGGTTGAGAAGCGCGACATTGATCGAAAGACTTGGGCGACCGTGAAGGCTGAAGTCCCAGTTGATGCCATTCCCTTCAAAGTCAGTGGCCTGATGTCGGGAACTGAATATTACTTCAGAGTCATAGCTGTGAATGAGTACGGCTCCGGTGTTCCCAGAGTCACGCCCACTTCCTACCTGGCTTCTGATCCTGTCAGTACGTACCATCTCGTCTTCGCCAGACCCTCAGAACTCGCTGTCAGAAACACGTCAACACACCTGTCTGACTTCTTTTTTCAGGTAAGCCAGATCCTTGTGAGAAGATCGAGGTTCTGGAGATCACTAAGAACAGTGCCATGGTCGGGTGGGTGAAGCCTGCGAGGGATGGTGGTGCCAAGATCGATGGTTATGTGATTGAATATATTGAGGTCAAACCACCTCCACCACCTCCAGCACCTGTGGAGGTTTGTCATGTGATCAGAATAAGCTATTTAACTTCACTAATATTATTCTATGAGCTCTATTATCAGGCAGAGGAACCGTGTGTATCACTAATTGACAAAACTCCGCTTACAACAGACTACCGAAGACCAGGAGGCTCCTGCACTACCTCCTCCGCCTCCAGAGGAAGAGGAAACAGAAGAGGTGGAGCCAGTGAAGGAGGAGTGGAACACCTACACCACAGTGAAAGGTTTGACAATCAGCATCAGTGGCCTGAAGGAGGGAAAGAGCTACAAGTTCAGGGTGGCTGCAAAGAACATCATGGGCTTGAGCTTGTTTACTGAGACCAGGGAGCCAGTGGAGGTCAAGGAGCAGATGTGTAAGTGTTTCCCCATTTCTCATCATTTCCCTACAATTACACCTGAAGATAGACTTCCTGCACTCTCACACTTCTCTAAACTCTCATGTCTTGAACTGCAGTGGAACCAAAGATTCTCATGGCTGAGACGGTGAGCGCCAGAGCTGGAGCCAAGCTCAGAGTGGAGGCAGTAGTTTCTGGAAAACCCTCCCCAGTGTGCAAGTGGATGCGTGGTGAGAACACAGTGGTCCCATCCAGTCGTCTGGCTGTGCACCAGTCTGGAAACCTGTGTGTCCTGATCATCAAAGACGTTTCGAGGACTGACAGCGGAGAGTACAGTCTAGTGGCTGAGAACAGCTCTGCGAAGGTGGTCCAGGCCCTGAAGGTCATCATCAGAGGTCAGTGTCAGCAGCAATAAGGACATTGATATAAGTCACAGCAGTGAGAAAAGGGCTTATCTGAGGTCTATGTGTTTTTAGATATCCCTGGTCCTCCTGAAGGCCCTGTGCAGGTTAGCGACATCGACTCGGATGCCTGCTCCCTGTCCTGGAACAAACCGGTGGAGGATGGAGGCAGTAACATCACCAACTATGTGGTGGAGAAATGTGACGTCAGCAGAGGTGACTGGGTCACGGCCCTCTCTTCCTGCTTAAAGACTGGTTGTAGGCTCGGAAAGCTCATTCCTGGAAAAGAATACGTCTTCCGCATCCGAGCTGAAAACCGCTTTGGCGTTTCAGACCCTATCCAGTCTGACAGGATGGTTGCCAAGTTTCCATTTGGTGAGCGATTGACAAATGTTCCCAGCAGAGACTGTCTCCTAAGATACAGATGTATGTCAAAAGTGGATTTGTCCTCCGAATGAATTTGGCTGTTTTGTTGTCTCTAGATGTTCCTGGTGAACCCCTTAACTGTCATGTGAATAAGACCAACAAGGACTGCATGTTCATAGCCTGGGATAAGCCAGAGAGCGACGGTGGTAGTCCCATCACAGGTTACTACATCGAGCGTAAAGAGAGGAACAGCCTGTTGTGGGTGAAGGCCAACGATACAGTGGTGCGTACCACTGAGTATCCCTGTGCCGGACTCATCGAGGGCCTGGAATACACATTCAGAGTGTCTGCCATCAACCGAGCAGGCCAGGGCAAACCGAGCAAGAAGTCTGACTTTGTCACTGCCAGAACACCCGTTGGTACGTTCACTGCCAGCGCTGATGAAATAGCTGTTCTTTTGTTTTCTGAAAACCTTTCACTCATGGCTGCTTGTGTCTTCACTCTGTCACAGATACACCAGGTAAACCCGAAATCCTGGATGTTACAAAGAACTCTGTTACTCTGGTTTGGGCCCGTCCCAAGAATGATGGCGGAAGTAAGATCATTGGGTACTACGTTGAGGTCACGCGGGTTCCAGGAGACACTTGGATTCGCTGCAACACCAGCAGCCAGAATGTACCACGGGAGGAGTATGTGGTTACTGGGCTGGAGAGAGACCTGCAATACCAGTTCAGAGTCATCGCCAAAACTGCCGTCAACATAAGCAAACCATCTGAGCCCACAGACCCTGTCCTGGTTTGTGCTGAGAACGGTGAGGTTTTCACACTGACACTGGGCCTCTACTGAAACAACCCTAAGCTTTACACGAGTCAGAAACAAGAAGAGAGTTTGACAAAGATCTGAACTAACACAAATTCCTCCTATCTCTGAAAACAGTTCCACCAAGAGTGGAGATCAATGCCAGGATGCAAAAAGGTTTTAAGGTGAAGGCTGGATCCACAGTTCTCCTGGAGGCCGATGTCTTTGGGAAGCCCATACCCAGAGTGACCTGGAAGAGAGGTGAGGACAGCTTGAAGTCAGGTGAAGGACAGGTCATCATCCAACAGAGGAATCACTTCCAGCTGGAGATGACAGGAGTCACCAAAGAACACACAGGGACCTACACCATCTTGGCAGAGAACGCCAGTGGCTCCAAGACTGCTGAGATCCAGGTCGTCGTTCTGGGTGAGTCTGTCTTTCTCTTTGAATAACAGACAACAGGCTGCTGATTATGCTCCAGGACCAGAACTGATATTCAACAACTGTTTGGTCTCCTCAGACGTGCCTGGACCTCCTGTTAATGCCAAATACATTGAGGTTTTGGCCACTAGTGTCAAGATGTCCTGGGAGCCACCTTTGAAAGATGGCAGTGCCCCTGTCACCAGCTATATTTTAGACAAACGTGAGACCAGCAGAGCTAACTGGGCCCAGGTCTGTGGCAAGATCAAGGGTGATGTCCTGGAGTTCAACGTGGAGAAGTTGATTGAAGGTCATGAGTACCAGTTCCGAATCCGTGCCGAGAACACGTGGGGAGTTGGAGAGCCCCTGATCACAAACCCTGTCATTGCGAAGAACCCCTTCAGTGAGTCCTTGTCAGAATTTAGTCTGAATCACAAAGTGACGCACATAAAGTTTGAAATCTGACAAGACGGGTTGAAGATGACAAATGTTTGGAGAATAACACCTGATCTTTGTTTTGGCTTGTAGCTGTCCCTGGTCCTTGTGAGGCTCCAGTGATTACAAATGTGACCAAAGACAGTATGACCGTGAGCTGGAAGGAACCTGCAGATGATGGAAAGTCCACTATCCTGGGTTACATGCTGGAAAAGAAAACCACAAAGGAGCTGAGCTGGACCAAGCTGAACAGAAAAGCTCTGATAGAAAGGAGCCTTGATGTTACAGGCCTGACTGAGGGAGCAGAATATGAGTTCAGAGTCACCGCCCTCAACATCGCAGGACTCGGCAAACCAAGTGAGCCCTCGGCTGGCGCCCTTGCACAGAACCCCATCAGTAAGTCCCATGATTTATGAAAACACTCCAGTTCTAATCTTATGTAAACATCATTGATATGTACCACACACTGGTAACATGTATCAATTTGTGCTTCCTCAGCTCCTCCTGGCCCAGTTGTGAATCCCACCGTTGAGGACACCACCCACAGCACCATCAGTCTGGCCTGGACCACCCCTGCCAATAATGGTGGAAGCCCCATCATCGGATACTTGGTGGAGTGCAAGAGAACTGACACAACAGACTGGATTCGTTGCAATGTCCCCAGGAACCTGCAGGAGACCAACTACGTCATCCAGAACCTCATTGACAAAGCTGAGTACCAGTGTCGCATCACAGCCGTCAACAAGGTCGGCTTCAGCGAGCCGGTCGAAGTCCCTGGCAAACATGTTGCAAAGGACATCATTGGTATGTATGGTTCATACATGTGAACATGAAACTAACTGGTGAATCCACCTCAAACCGTTTTATTACCGTAGAACTCTCCCCTCCGTGTCCCTGTGTAGTTCCTCCAGAGGCAGAGCTGAGTGCAGAACTAAAGGAGGGTCTTCAGTTGCGCGCTGGTGCCACCATGAGGCTGCAGGCAATCATCAAGGGTCATCCCAGTCCTAAGATCACCTGGGCCAAGATGAACACAAACATCAAGGACCGCCATGGTGTCATCATCAAGTCAACTGGCACCGACACCATGGTGATGGTGGAGAACGTCAACAGATATGATGCTGGAAAATACATTTTGAGCTTGGAGAGTTCTGCCGGCATGAAGATGTATACCATCGTTGTCAAGGTTCTAGGTCAGTGAGGGGGAGATGTTCACTTATCTGAAGCACGACTGAGCTGATATGAAATCAATGTGAAACACAGGTTTATTGTATTTCAACAGACACTCCTGGACCTCCGGTCAATCTGGTGGTGAAGGAAACAACTAAAGACAGCGTTTCCATCTACTGGGACACTCCTCTGATTGATGGTGGCCACGAAATCACCCACTACACTGTAGAGAAGCGCGATACCGAGAGGAAGGCCTGGTCCATCATCTCCAACGACTGCACCAAGACCGCATTCAAGGTGCCCGACCTGGAAGCCGGACGATCCTACTACTTCAGAGTGTCAGCAGTCAACCAGCTTGGTGTTGGCGAGCACTGTGAGACAGCCGATTCAATCAGAGCGACAGGTGAGTTGGATCAAAGCAGGTTTGGGGTTGCCGGTCCATCGTAGAGAGACTGATAAATACTGTATTCATATTCACAGAGAAAATGTATTGTATTTACAAACCTTCTCACCTCATTCATGTTCTCCTCTCTCAGAGGAGCCTGGGCCTGTCATGGACTTCAAGACCCTGCTTGTGACCAAGGATTCTTGCACTCTGAGCTGGAAGAAACCACTCACTGATGGTGGCAGTCGCATCATCTGCTACGTGCTGGAGGTTCTGAACGGTGACGATAAATATAAGGAGCTGATGAGGTCCAAGAACATGCAGTACAGTGCTAAGGACTTGGTGGATGGCAGAGAGTACACCTACAGAGTCAAGGCTGTCAACGACTCGGGAGAGAGCTCTGCCAAGGAACTGACGGTCATTGCCAAGGACCAAATTGGTAAGTCTTTGTGTTTACCGAACTTTCAGACACTGTATCCCATTTCTTTAGGAGGCATATTTACATTAGTTTTTCTCTCACAGTTCATCCAAGCTGTGACTTGAGGGAGCTTCCCAACATGTGCTACATTGCCAAGGAGGGCAGCACTGTCCGTCTGAAGATCCCTATTATTGGCAAACCCACGCCCAAAGTCTCGTGGAAGAAGGGAGATGATGAAGATCTGACAGACACTGGCCGAGTGTGTGCCGAGTCTTCGGCGGTCAACACCACCCTCCTGATCAGGGACTGCCAGAGGAGCGATGCCTCCAAGTACACCATCACTCTGAGAAACAGTGCAGGAAGCAAAGAGTCCACTATCTTCATCAGGTCAGGATCACATTAACTGTTCATACATATTAGGACAGCTCCACCGTCATTTACTAGATTTTATTGAATTGAACTGATTGAATGTTGTCTTCTCTCAGGGTGGTGGGTAAACCTGGCATTCCTGTTGGACCAATAAAGTTCAAAGATGTTACTGCTGATGCTGCTACACTGAAGTGGGCCGTTCCTAAGGATGATGGTGGCTCAGAGATCACTAACTACATCCTGGAGAAGAGGGACTCCATCACCAACATGTGGGTGAATGTGTCGTCCACCGTGGAGGACAGCACCATGAGAGTGACTGGTCTCCATGAAGGCACAGAGTACATCTTCAGAGTGTGTGCTGAGAACAAATATGGTGTTGGAGAAGGGCTCAAGTCTGAACCCATAGTTGCGAAACATCCCTTCAGTAAGTGACAATGACATGAGGTGGACTTTCATAGTTCAGGATGTTTAAAAATGAACCTTTCTCTAATGTTCACTGTGTTTCTACAGATGTTCCTGATGCTCCTCCACCTCCTCAGATCATGAGTATGCGTCACAACTCTGCCTACCTGGCCTGGTCCGACCCCAGGAAGACTGGAGGCTCACCGATCACAGGTACAGTCCTCCCAGACACTTCCTGTGATGTCATGTTAGTTCTTGTGTTGTTTGACCTCACCTGTTGATCAAGCACTTAATCTGTTCACGATGTTTGTGCGACATGTGACATTGACATGGTTTTGTGTTTTCATCTCTGATCTGATGCTCAGGATACCATGTTGAGTTCAAAGAGAGGAACAGTATGTTGTGGAAGAGGGCGAGTCCAGCTGCCTTAAAGATGAAGGAGCACAAGGTCACTGGCATGACTGAAGGCTTGGAATATGAGTTCAGGGTCATGGCAATCAACCTGGCTGGCATCGGTAGACCAAGTGCTCCCACAGATCCGCAGGTGGCGCTGGATCCCATTGGTACGTAGAAAGCATGTGAAGTAGTAAAAGTACATTCTAATTGTACATAGACTCAATATTTTAATTTTGTGGTGTATTTGTAGATGCCCCTGGAAAGCCTGACGTGATCAGCATCACCAGAAGCGCTGTGACACTCCAGTGGACAGAACCACAATTTGATGGAGGCCACAGGCTTACTGGCTACATCGTGGAGAGGCGTGACTTGCCATCCAAGATCTGGGTCAAGGCCAATAATGTGAATGTAGTGGATCCTGCGTACACTGTCACCGACCTTCAGGAGGGTTGCAAATACGAGTTCAGAATCAGGGCAAAGAATGCTGCCGGTGCTCTCAGCCCTCCCTCTGAGCAGACTGACACCATCATATGCACAGATGAATATGGTGAGATTCACACGAAGAATCTGACACAAGAAAGTGACCCAATGTTACTCTGGGGTTCAGACCGGATCTTCAATTAAATGTGTCCTCTTTCCTCCAATAGCGGCACCGACCATCACCATCGATGCTCAAGTGATGGAGGGTCTGACTGTTCGTGCAGGTGATACTATTGTCATCACTGCCACAAGCATAGTTGGCAAACCTGCTCCAACCTCCTGCTGGTCCAAGGGAGGAAAGTACTTCAAACCGTCAGACCTTGTTCACATCGAAACCACTGCAACTTCCTCTACGCTGTCCATCAAATACGCCAGCAGGAAGGACTCTGGAGAATACACCATAACTGCGAGCAATCCCTTTGGTGTGAAGGAAGAAACCGTCAAGGTCAAAGTTCTGGATGTACCCGGTGCTCCTGGGCCCATCGAATGTAGTGGTGTGTCCTCTGAAAAGGTCACTCTTACATGGACAGCCCCCACTGAGGATGGAGGCTCACCCATCAAATACTACACCCTGGAAAAGAGGGAGACCAGCCGCCTGCTCTGGACTGTTCTGGCAGAGAAGGTCACTGACTGTCACTATGTCGCCAACAAACTGATCCAGGGCAACGAATACTTCTTCAGAGTCTCTGCTGTGAACCAGTATGGTGCCAGTGAGCCGTCTCACTCCGAGGCTGTCAAGATGGTGGATAGATTTGGTTCGTAGTATTTATCTTCTTCACTACATCCGTCATAGTGCTTTTGTGTTTTATATCCATGTGACGAACATAGACCACCAAGAAGTCATTGTTCTATTTCACTGATACTTTCAGGTCCTCCTGGTCCACCATCCAAACCAGAGGTTGAGAAAGTGGATGGACATTCAGTCACTTTGACCTGGAGGAGACCAACTGAGGATGGCGGAAGTGATATCATCGGGTACTCTGTGGAGAAGAAGGAGAAAAAGGCTATGAGATGGTTCAGGGCATCCAAGAAGTCTGTAGCTGAGCTCAGCTATGAGGTCACTGGTCTAACTGAAGGAATCGAGTACGAGTTCCGTATTCTTGCAGAGAACAAAGCTGGCTTTGGAGAGCCAAGTGAACCGTCCATGCCTGTCAGAACAGTAGTTGCTGTTTGTAAGTAACATCGTCTTTCCTCTGTGACCAAGACAGTGACCGGACACACTATTTTCATTATTCCAAAGACTAACTCATTCTTTTATGTTTGTCAGATGTGCCTGGACCTCCAGTCAATCCAAGAGTCACAGACACTACCAACACCACAGCCACCCTGAACTGGGGAAAACCTCTCGATAATGGCGGACTTGAAGTCACTGGTTACATCATTGAGCACAAAAAGGAGGGAACAGAAGAATGGATCAAGGACACTCCCTCTTCTCCACTTAGAATAGCTGAGTTTGTTGTTCCTGAGCTGGAGACGGGTTCAAAATACCACTTCAGAATTAGTGCGGTGAACGCGAAGGGAGCAGGCGAACCTGCTGAAACTCAGGAACTGGTTGAGATTGTGGAGCGTGCAGCAGAGCCAGGTCTGGAGCTGGATATTGAACTGAGAAGAACCTTGGTCGTGAGGGCAGGGTGCTCCATTCGCCTCTTTGTTCCAATCAAAGGACGTCCTACACCTACAGTTACCTGGACTAAGGAAGGTGGCCCTGTCCCACGTGCCGTTATTGATAGCACTGAGTCTTTCACAATGCTGCTTATTCCTGAGAGTTCAAGGATCGATGCCGGCAAATATGAGCTTACACTCGAGAACTCAACTGGAAAGAAGAGTGCTGATATACATGTGAGAGTTCTGGATTCTCCTGGACCCCCACTTAACCTTAAACCAGTCAAGATTGATAAAGAAAGTATCACTCTCCAGTGGGAGATGCCCCTTATTGATGGTGGAGCCAAGATCACAAACTATGTTATTGAAAAGAGAGAATCAACACGTAAAGCCTTTGCTACTGCTGTCACAATGTGCCCACACACCTCAATCAGGATCGGTGAACTGGGTGAGGGTTGTGAGTACTATTTCAAAGTGTCTGCTGAGAATGAGTATGGTATTGGTGAGGCAGTGGAAACCGCAGATCCAATTCGTGCATCCCAGGCACCAACTCCTCCAGAGAGTATCATTCCCACCGATATCACCAAGAATTCTGTGAGCCTGGCATGGACCAAACCCAAGCACGATGGTGGAAGCAGAATCTCAGGATACGTCCTGGAAGCTCAGAAGAAGGGAACTGACCAATGGGCCCACGTAACAACAGTCAAGTCCATGGATTTCATAGTGAAGAATCTGAATGAGAACGAGGAGTATATCTTCCACGTAATGGCCGTCAACCAATCAGGCAGAAGTGCCCCACGTGAGAGCAAACCAATCATTGTTAGGGATTCTACTATGATGCCTGAGTTCGACCTGTGCGGGGTGTGTCAGAAGACGATTATCGCTAAAGCTGGAGATGACATCAAAGTTGAAATTCCAGTCATGGGACGCCCGAGACCAACCATCTCTTGGCAGAAGGACGATGCTGCCCTGAAGCTGACACAGCGAACAAATGTGGAAAGTACAGCTGCTACGGTCATCCTCAACATCAATGAATGCAATCGAGCAGACAGCGGCATCTACACCATGACCGGAAAGAACATTGTTGGCTCTGTGACAGACAACATCACTGTCAAAGTACATGATATACCAGGGCCTCCCAAAGGACCAGTTAAAATTGTGGAGATATCCCGCACTGATTGCGTCTTTGCTTGGGACCCACCTGAGAATGATGGAGGTGTTCCAGTTAATAATTATGTGGTTGAAATCAGAGACACAACCTCCCAGACCTGGACCGAGCTGTCTTCCGCCATCATCCGTACTGTGTTCAAAGCCATTCGGTTAACCACTGGGTCAGAATACCAGTTCAGGGTCAAGGCAAAAAACAGATACGGTGTTGGTCCTCCCATCACTTCAGAATCTGTGGTGGCTGCGTATCCATTTAAACCTCCTGGACCCCCTGGTACTCCCAATGTTGTTGCATTTACCAAGGACTCTATAACAATTGGATGGAATGAGCCTGTTTCTGATGGTGGCAATGAAGTGATCGGTTATCATGTTGAACGTAAAGAAAGAAGCAGCATCATGTGGAATAAGATCAGCAAAGGCATCGTGAAAGGAAACATCTTTAAAACCACTGGGCTTGAGGATGGAATTGCTTATGAATTCCGTGTCATGGCTGAAAATATGGCAGGAATCGGTAAGCCCAGCAAGGCTTCAGAACCAATTCTGGCCTTGGACCCTGTAGACCCACCAGGCCAGCCTGAACCAATATTTGTCAACAAGAATGTCATCACTATTCAGTGGACGAAACCCGAATACGATGGAGGATTCAAAATCACAGGCTACACAGTGGAGAAGAGAGAACTGCCGACAGGCCGCTGGATCAGAGCCAATTTCACTAACATCATTGAGACGGTTTTCACCGTCAGTGGACTGACTCAGGATGTCTCCTACGAGTTCCGTGTCATAGCCAGAAACTCTGCAGGAGCAGTGAGCTTGCCTTCTGACCATTCAGACCCCATTATCTGCAAAGATGACATTGTTGAGCCACGTATCATGGTTGATGCCATCTTTAAGGATGTTGTTCTGCTGAAAGCAGGGGAGTCCTTCAGACTTGATGCTGACATTGCTGGTCAACCAACACCATCTATGGTTTGGACCAAGAATGGAAAGGAGGTTGAGAACACAATGAAACTGGATGTAAAGTTCACTGAACTGACAACCACACTGACCAACAAGGACTCTATCAGATCAGATGGTGGAGAATTTGTTTTGACTGCCACCAATGTTGGTGGATTTGCTAAGCATATCTTCAGAGTTAAAGTACTTGACAGGCCTGGGCCACCTGTTGGACCTCTTCAGGTATCTGACGTTACCGCTGATAACTGCGTACTGACTTGGGCTGCACCTGCAGATGATGGCGGAGCTAAGATTGAAGGATACGTGATTGAAAAACGTGAGTCCAGCAGACTGGTTTGGACTAATGTGGTTTCAGATCTGCAAGTTACACAACACAATGTGACAAAACTGCTCAAAGGAAATGAATACATCTTCCGAGTTATGGCAGTGAACAAATATGGAATCGGCGAGTCTCTTGAATCAGAGCCCACAATTGCAGATAACCCGTATGTGGTTCCAGATCCTCCACAGAATCCTGAGGTGACAGCTATCACTAAAGATTCAATGGTTGTTATGTGGCAAGCTCCCAAGAGTGATGGTGGAATCCCCATCACTCACTACAACGTTGAAAGGAAGGACAAAATCGGCCTCCGCTGGGTCAAATGCAACAAGAGGAAGGTGAAAGATCTTCAGTTCAAGGCAGGAGGCCTTGTTGTTGGACATGAATACAAATTTAGAATCACTGCGGAGAATGCTGCCGGAGTGAGTCCACCCAGTGGCTCCAGTCCATTTTACAAGGCAACGGATGCATTGTATAAACCAGGGCCTCCATGCAATCCCAGAATTCTGGACACAACCAAGTCCTCAATTACTGTTGCATGGAACAAACCGGTGTACGACGGTGGCTCAGATATCACTGGGTACATGGTAGAAACCTGCATTCCAAGTGAAAAGGAGGAGGAGGAGGAATGGACCATTGTGACTCCAAAGGAAGGTCTCCTTGCCACCTCATTCACCATCATTAACCTGAAGGAGACCCAAGAGTATAAGATCAAGATTTCTGCTGTCAATGGTGAAGGAATTGGAGAGGCAGCAAGTGTACCTGACAATGCTAAGGCAGAGGACAGGCTCCTCCCACCTGAAATGGATGTGGATGCTGAGCTCCGCAAAGTTGTTAGTCTCAGAGCTTGCTGCTCACTCAGACTCTTTGTGCCTATCAGAGGCCGACCATCTCCGCAGGCTAAGTGGACCAAAGGAGATGGTGAGACCATCGAGAGGGCAACCATTGACAGCACAACATCGTATACATCACTTGTGATTGGAAACGTCAACAGATTTGACAGTGGAAAATATAATTTAACTGTGGAGAACAGTTCTGGCTCCAAGACTGTTACAGTCCAAGTCAGGGTGCTCGATACACCAAGTGCCCCACAGAATCTAAAGATTACGGCCGTAACAAATGAATCTGTCTCTCTGACCTGGGACCCTCCGGTCAATGACGGAGGAGTTAAGATTAAGAACTATATTGTTGAAAAACGTGAATCTACTAGGAAAGCGTATGCCACTGTCAATGCTCTGTGCTATCCAACCACCTTTACAGTCGACCAGCTACTGGAAGGATGCAACTATTACTTCAGGGTTTTGGCAGAGAATGAATATGGCATCGGTCTACCCATTGAAACTGGTGAATCAGTTAAAGTCTCAGAGAAACCACAGCCACCTGGCAAAGTTTCTCTTAAGGATGTTACTAAAAACAGCGTCATTCTGTCTTGGGAGAAGCCAGAGCATGATGGTGGGAGCAGAGTTGGCTGTTATGTGGTGGAAATCCAGCCTAAAGGTGTTGACAAGTGGAGCCAGGCTGTGATTGTAAAGGAAACAGAAGCTACAATTACTGGACTTAATGCAGGTGAAGAATACATGTTCCGCGTCGCAGCAAGAAACGAGAAGGGAACAAGTGACCCACGCCAGATCGGAGTTCCTGTGATTGTAAAAGATCTTGTGATTGCACCTGCTGCCAAACTGTTGTTCAACACATTCAGTGTGTTGGCAGGAGAGGACCTGACAGTGGATGTTCCATATGTTGCTCGTCCTAAAGCAGCCGTCTCCTGGGTGAAGGATGGTCAGCCTCTGACGAGAACCACGAGGGTAAACTTTAGTTCAAAAGACACCATGCTGAATCTCAACATAAAAGAGGCAACCAAAGATGATGTTGGGCACTACCTCATCACTTTAACCAATACCGCAGGAGAGACAACTGCAGACATTGCCATTGTTGTCCTTGACAAACCTGGCCAGCCAGCTGGACCAGTTAAGGTAGAGGAAGTCACCTCTGACAGTGTAACTATTTCCTGGAGCCCTCCAGAAAATGATGGTGGCTGCACGATCAAAAATTACATTGTGGAAAAGAGAGATACATCTACAACTAACTGGATGGTGGTGTCTCTAAACCTTGCACGGACAAAGATCAAGGTGGGCCGATTAAAGACTGGCTCTGAGTATCAGTTTAGAATCACAGCAGAAAACAGATATGGAAAAGGCCCAGCTCTTGTGTCGGAGTGCATAGTGGCCCAATACCCATACAAGCTCCCAGGACCCCCAGGAACCCCGTCTATTGCAGCCTGTTCGAAAGACAGCATGATGGTGGCCTGGAACGAACCTGTGAATGATGGCGGAGCTCCTGTCTTGGGTTATCATCTTGAGCGTAAAGAGAGGAACAGCATCTTGTGGGTCAAACTCAACAAGTCCCTAATCACAGAGCAAACCTTCAAGACCAGCGCTTTGGAAGCAGGAATGGAGTATGAATACAGAGTTTATGCTGAAAACATCGTTGGAATCGGCAAAGCAAGTAAAGTGTCAGAGGGTCAGATTGCAAGAGATCCCTGTGACCCTCCTGGCACCCCGGAGGCATCAAAGATCACCAAAGACTGTGTGACCATTGTTTGGACCAAACCTGAGTATGATGGTGGTGCGAAGGTCACAGGCTACATTGTGGAGAAGAAGGAGCTTCCTGAAGGCCGTTGGCAGAAGGCCAACTTTACCAACATTATTGAGACAGAATACGTAGCAACTGGACTTGTACAAGATAATCAGTATGAGTTCCGTGTCATTGCCAGAAATGCAGCTGGTGTTTTCAGTATGCCCTCTTACAGCACCGGCCCCATTACTGCCAGGGATGAGATCGAACCACCACGCATTAGCATTGACCCAGAGTACACTCAAACCATTGTGGTTAATGCAGGAGACAACTTTAAAATTGATGCAGATGTTCACGGCAAACCTCTGCCCTCCATTCACTGGATGAAAGGAGAACAGGAACTGGGAAACACCATTCACAGAGAAATTAAGAACACGCCTATAAAAGCCTACATCTCTGTCAAAGAGGCAAAATTCTCTGATGGTGGCCAGTACACTCTGTTGTTGAAAAATCCAGGGGGTGAAAAGTCTATACAGGTCAATGTGGTTGTTCTAGATAAACCTGGAGAACCTCAAGGACCTCTTGTTGTCACGGAAATATCCAAAGACAGATGCTGCCTTTCCTGGAAACCGCCTGCACAAGATGGTGGCAGTAAGATTTCTCACTATGTGGTGGAGAGGAGAGAGACAAGCAGATTAGTTTGGACAGTTGTAGACCCTAAAGTCGAGAACATTTGTCTGAATGTCACCAAGCTCTTAGAAGGAAATGAGTATATCTTCAGGATACGTGCTGTCAATCAGTTTGGAGTGGGTGCACCACTTGAGTCGTCTCCCGTCATGATCAAAGATCCCTATTTACCGCCAGGGTCACCCAAAACCTTAGAAGTTTCAAATGTTAAAAAAGATTCAATGTTGCTCACTTGGGAGGCTCCGTCTGAAGATGGAGGAAGTCCTGTCACTGGGTACATCATTGAGAAACATGAAAAAGATGGCGTACGATGGACAAGATGCAACAGACAGACGGTCACTGACTTGACATTCAAGGTGACTGGACTCTTGGAAAGCCATATTTATGAATTTAGAGTAGCGGCTGAGAATGCCATTGGTGTTGGTGTGCCAAGCTCCCCAACTGTACTCTACAAAGCCCTTGATCCTATTTTCAGACCTGGCCCACCACACAATCCAAAAGTCACCGACACAAGTAAAACATCTGTTTTCCTGTCATGGGGTAAGCCTGTCAGTGATGGAGGCTGTGAAATTCAGGGATACATTGTCGAGTGCTGCACCACCACAGTGCCAGTTGTGCCGGAAGAGGGATCTGCTGAAGCCCAAGCTACAGATTCAGCTGCCACGGATGTACCTGCTGAAGAGTGGACAATGTGCACACCACCAACCGGTGTTAAAAAGACCAAATTTGAAGCTACAAGCCTGAAGGAAAATCAAGCATACAAGTTCAGAGTATGTGCCATAAACAAAGCTGGAGTTGGCGAGCATGCCGATATCACAGGGGCTGTTGTTGCTCAAGACAGGGCAGAAGAGCCAGACCTAGACATTGACCTTGAGCTGCGAAAGATTGTCACTATTAAAGCTGGAGCTTCCCTTAGACTGTTCATCCCCATCAAAGGAAGGCCGACTCCAACCATCATGTGGGATAAGGATGATGTAGTCCTCAAAGAGACCGCTCAAGTCGAGGTGACCAGCAGTTACACATCTGTGGTCATCGATAAAATGAGCAGAAATGACAGTGGAAAATACACAATCACAGCTACAAACTCCAGTGGAACCAAATCTGCATTTGTTGTTGTTCGTGTTCTCGATACACCCAGTGCTCCTGTGAATCTGAAAGTGCAGGAAATCACAAACCAGTCTGTGACACTGGCATGGGAACCGCCTCTGTTGGATGGTGGTTCGAAGGTCAAGAACTACATTATTGAAAAGAGAGAAAGTACACGCAAGACTTTTGCAGCTGTTGTAACCAACTGTCATACTCTCTCATGGAAGATTGAGCCACTCCAGGAGGGCTGTAGTTACTTCTTCCGTGTCACAGCTGAGAATGCTCATGGAGTCGGTCTGCCCGCAGCAACGACTGATGCTCTTAAGGTATCAGAGGTGCCTCAGTCTCCAAAGAATTTGATTGTCACAGATCAAACCAAAACAAGTATCTCTTTAGCATGGGAGAAGCCTGAGTATGATGGTGGTAGCAGAGTCATCCAGTACTTGCTCGAAACAAGACTCAGGGGCCAGGAAAAATGGTCCGGTGTGAACACCTTCAGGACAATGGAGACTACCGTTTCCAATCTGAATCCAGGAGAGGAGTATCACTTCAGAATTACAGCCATCAATGACAAGGGAAAGAGTGACCCCAAAGTTCTTGCTAGTCCAGTAATGACAAAGGACTTGGTATTTGAGCCTGACGTTCGTCCCGCATTCAGCAGCTACAGTGTCCACGTGGGCAAAGACACACAGATTGACTTTCCCATCTTTGGCCGTCCAAAACCAACAATCACATGGAGTAAAGATGGAGCTCCTCTGAAGTTCACCACCAGAGTCAACACTCTCAATACACCCACGCACACAACACTTTGCATTAAGGAGGCTGCGGGTGATGACGGTGGCATGTACAGTGTAAATGTTGCCAACTCAGCTGGAAAGAAGGAAGCCACAGTTGAAGTGATTGTTCTGGACAAACCCGGCCCTCCATCTGGCCCAGTGAGATTCAGTGAAATCACAACACAGAGTGTCACTGTTTCATGGGACCCACCGAAGCACAATGGTGGCTGTCAGATTTCAAACTACATTGTGCAAAAGAGAGATACGACCACAACAACGTGGGAAAATATCAGCATCAACTGCCCTAGAACAACCATTAAAGTGCCTAGACTGAAGACTGGAGCCGAATACCAGTTCAGGATCATTGCTCAGAACCGCTATGGTAAGAGTCATGGGCTGGATTCATCTGCTGTGGTGGCTCAGTACCCATACAGAGAGCCAGGCCCTCCAGGGACTCCTTTCATTTCCTCCCTCTCCAGGGACCATCAGATTATTGAGTGGCATGAGCCTGTCTCAGATGGAGGCAGCCCTGTTCTTGGTTATCATCTTGAAAGAAAAGAGAGGAACAGTATTCTCTGGGTCAAGATCAACAAGACTTTAATTCATGACACACATTTCAAGAGTCATCCCTTGGAGGAGGGTGTGGAGTATGAATACAGAGTTTATGCAGAAAATATTGTCGGCATTGGTAGATGCAGTAAGATCTCAGAGGGCTGCGTTGCTCGTGACCCATGTGATCCTCCCGGTACACCGGAGGCCATCCATGTGACCAAAGACACCATTGTCATCGAGTGGACTAAGCCCGAATATGATGGTGGCAGTAATATAACTGGCTACACAGTGGAGAAGCGTGATCTGCCAGAGGGCAGGTGGGTGAGAGCAAACTTTACCAATGTGATTGAAACCCAGTTCACTGTGACTGGACTGACTGAAAATGCTCAGTATGACTTCAGAGTCATTGCTAAAAATGCAGTTGGCACTGTTAGCAAGCCGTCCTACAACAGTGGACCAATCACAGCAAGTGACGAGGTGGAGGCACCCAAATTCTCCATTGACCCTGCGTTCACCAAGACCATTATCGTCAACGCCAGGGAGACATTCAAGCTCGATGCTGATGTTCATGGAAAACCATTGCCAACGATGCAGTGGTTCAAGGACGATACACTGATTGAGAATACTCTGAGATTAGAGATCAAAAACACAGAGAACCACGCAATGATTGTCATTAAGGACGCGGTTAGAATCGATGGTGGAATGTACACACTCCAGCTGACGAACGAGGGGGGAAGTGAAACTGTGCCATTTAAGGTTGTGGTCCTTGACAGACCCAGCCCATGTGAGGGACCACTCCACATCACTGGAGTTGCTGAAGATAGATGCACACTGGTATGGCGTGCCCCCACCCATGACGGAGGTAGTCCCATCAAACATTACATCATTGAGAGAAGAGAGACCAGCCGTTTAGCTTGGACTGTTGTTTCCAATAACTGTGAGACCACATGCTACAAAGTCACCAAATTACTGGAAGGTAACGAGTATATGTTCCGTGTCATGGCAGCTAACAGTTATGGTGTCAGCGAGCCTCTGTCATCTGGTGGAGTGATAATGAAGACACCATTTGTTCCCCCTGGTCCACCTCACATTGAGGATGTATCCAACATTGCCCATGATGGTATGACCATCAGCTGGTCTGCCCCTGAAACCGATGGAGGCAGTGAGATCACCAATTATATCATTGAAAAGAAGTACAGAAGTGGAATCAAATGGACCAGATGTAACAGGCAGAAGGTCACCGACCTCTCCTTCAGAGTCACCGGTTTGGCCACAGGTCATGAGTATGAGTTCAGAGTAGCTGCAGAAAATGCTGTGGGAGTGGGTGAATCAAGTCTTCCAAGTTCATACTACAAGGCCTGTGATCCCAAATACAAACCTGGTGCCCCAGCATATTTGAATGTGATAGACTCCACAAAGAGTTCTGTCACAGTGTCATGGGGTAAGCCTGTGTCTGACGGTGGCAGTGCAATCCAAGGATACATTGTTGAAGTCTGCAAGGCGGAACAAGAAGAATGGACCATGGTTACTCCTCCCACTGGCCTCCGTGTCAACAAATATGAAATTACCAAACTTACTGAGGGCCAGGAGTACAATATTCAGGTTTGTGCTCTGAATAAACTGGGAGTTGGTGAACCGGCCATTCTCTCTGGAACAGCTAAGCCAGAGGAAAGAGTTGAAACACCGGAGATCCACCTGGACTCTGAACTGAGAAAGGGCATCACTGTGAAAGCTGGTGGATCTGTAAGAATCCACATTCCATTTAAGGGAAGACCGACACCCGAGATCAAGTGGACTAAGGATGATGGAGCTCTGACTGAGAAGTCAGTGTTGGAGAAGGCTCTCAACTTCACACAGCTGTCCATCGACTCATGTGACCGGAGTGATTCAGGAAAATACACCCTCACCCTGACCAACAGCAGTGGTACAGTGTCTGAGTTGGTCTCTGTTAAGGTTCTGGATACACCTGGGGCTCCACAGAATCTTGTGGTTAAAGATGTCAAAACGGATTCAGTCACTCTTGTATGGGATGTTCCATTGATTGATGGAGGTTCCAAAATCAAGAACTATGTCATCGACAAACGTGAATCAACCAAAAAGGCTTTTGCAAATGTGTCCTCTAAGTGCACCAAAACAACCTTCAAAGTTGAGAACTTAATTGAAGGTGCTATGTACTATTTCAGAGTCATGGCCGAGAATGACTATGGGGTCGGCCAAGCTGTTGAGACAAAGAAAGCGTCTAAGGCTTCAGAGGTACCACAGCCTGTTGGAAAAGTTTTCCTCACTGATGTCACCAAGGCCAGTGCCTCACTGGCATGGGAGAAACCTGAGCATGACGGAGGCAGCAGAATCGCTGGATACCTTATTGAGATGCAGCCTAAGGGAACTGATAAGTGGGGGGTTGCAGCAAATACAAAGACATGTGAGGGTACTGTCACTGGACTCACAGCTGGAACAGAATATCTATTCCGTATCATCGCTCACAATGAGAAGGGAAAGAGTGAACCAAAGGCACTTGCTGCACCTGTCATTGCCAATGACATGACCATTGAGCCAAGCATTAAGATTCAATTCAACACTTACAGTGTATTGTCTGGAAAAGACATGAAGTTGGAGTTCCCTGTACTTGGCAGGCCCAAACCTAAAGTCACCTGGACCAAGGATGGTCAGCCGTTGAAGGTAACATCCAGAGTGAATGTGGCAAACACAGCAGCAACAACAGCAATTCAGATTACTGAGGCGTGCAAAGACGACCTTGGTAAATACAGTATAACAGCAACCAACACAGCTGGCACAGTCACTGAGGATGTGGCCATCATCATCCTCGACAAACCAGGTCCACCAACCGGTCCGGTCAAGATCGTTGAAGTTAGTAACACGTTCGTCCATCTGGCTTGGGAGCCCCCAGTGTATACAGGTGGATGCCAAGTGAAAAACTACATTGTAGAGAAGAGAGACACAACCACCACTACATGGCAGCCAGTGACCACACAGCTTGCCAGGACTGCTTTCAAAGTCACCAAACTGAAGACTGGCGCAGAATACCAGTTCAGAATTATAGCTGAAAATAGATATGGAAAAGGTGCATCGCTGGACTCAAAGTCTATTGTTGTCCAATATCCATATAGACCACCAGGTCCTCCAGGAACACCACATGTCAAATCTGCAACAAAGGAAATGATGATCATTGAATGGAATGAGCCCGTCAACGATGGTGGAAGTGCAACCATTGGTTACCACCTTGAAAGCAAAGAGAGAAGCAGCATCCTGTGGAACAAACTGAACAAGACTCTCATCACTGATACTCAGTTCAAGATCTGTAACCTTGAGGAGGGTGTTGGATATGAATTTAGAGTGTATGCAGAAAATATTGTGGGTATTGGTAGATGCAGTAAAGTGTCTGAGTCCTTTGTGGCTCGTGACCCATGTGACCCTCCTGGCACTCCGGAGGCTGTGTCTATCTCTAAGAATCAAATCAAGATCCAGTGGACCAAGCCTCAGTATGACGGTGGTAGCAAAGTCAATGGATATATTGTGGAAATGAAAGAGCTCTCTTCCCCCGACAGGCGCTGGGTAAGATCCAACTTCATCAATATCATTGAGACTGAGTATAGTGCCACCGGTCTGACCGAGAACGAGCAGTACGAATTCCGAGTTATTGCCAGGAATGCAGCAGGAGTCTTCAGTGAGCCATCGGACAGCTCTGGACCCATCACTGCTACTGATGAAATTGAACCACCCAGAGCCTCAATGGATCCGAAATACAAGGACGTGATTGTCATCAGTGCAGGGGAACACTTACTTCTTGATGCTGACATTCATGGAAAACCAATCCCTGATGTTGTCTGGCTGAAAGAGGGCAAGGAAATGGATAGAGCACTTCGCATTGAAGTGAGAACTACACAGAAGCGTGCGGCCATGACCATTAAGGATGTAACCAAACTTGACGGTGGCCACTATGACCTTGTCCTCAAAAATCCAGGTGGTACCAAGACCTTCCCCATCACTGTCAAAGTTCTTGATAAACCAGGTCCACCCACTGGACCATTGAAAGTGACAGGAGTCATGGCTGACAGGTGTATCCTGTCCTGGTCTGAGCCAGCTCTGAATGGTGGGGCCAACATCACTCACTATGTTTTGGAGAAGCGGGAGACCAGTAGGTTGTCATGGACAGTGGCTGCTTCAAACATTAAGGGTCTGTTCCATAAACTCACAAATCTGTTACCTGGAAATGAATACATCTTCAGAGTCATAGCCGTTAACAAATATGGTGCTGGTGATTATCTGGAGAGTGAACCCACAATTGCACGTAATCCATACAAGCCACCCAGTGCTCCTGGAACTCCAGAGGCTAGTCAGATCACAAAGAACTCAATGGTTCTATCATGGGCTGTTCCAGAACAAACGGGGGGAGCTGATGTTGAAGGTTACCACCTTGAGAAACGTGATAAAGACAGCGTTAGGTGGACTAAATGTAACAGACAAAAGCTGACTGATACACACTTCAAGGTCACAGGTCTGATGACAGATCACTTCTACGAGTTCCGTGTTGCTGCAGAGAACCAAGCTGGAATGGGTGACCTCAGCGAACTGTCCCTGTTCTACAGAGCCTGTGATGCTACAACACCACCTGGGCTGCCACACCATCCCAAGGTGACTGACTACTCAAAGTCCTCTGTCTCTCTTTCATGGGGCAAGCCTGAGTTTGATGGGGGTGCCTACATCAAGGGCTACGTGGTTGAAATGAGAGAGTATACACCTGTACCTGAATCAGCGGAGGAGGCTGAAGTAGCGCCAGCAGTAGAGGCACCAGTTGAAAAAGAATGGAGCATGTGCACGCCACCCACTGGTATTCAAGCCACCAAACTCATTATTACAGAGCTGAAAGAAGGTGTTGAATACCAGTTCCGTGTCTGTGCCATCAACTCTGAGGGTGTTGGAGAGGCTGCTAATGTCCACGGCCCTGTGCTTACATCTGACAGAGCAGAAGCACCAGAGATTGAGCTGGATGCGGATCTCAGAAAGGTGGTCTCTGTTCGTGCTAGTGGAACCCTGCGTCTGTTTGTTACTATCAGAGGAAGGCCTCAACCTGCTGTGAAATGGGAGAAAGTTGACGGTACTCTCACAGAGCGGGCTGCTATTGACAACACCAGTTCATACACCATGCTTGTTATCGACAATGTCAATCGCTTCGACAGTGGAAAATACTCGCTCACCCTGGAAAATGGCAGTGGTACAAAATCTGCTGTTGTTGCTGTAAGAATTTTGGACACGCCAAGTGCACCACAAAACTTTGCTGTGAAGGAGCTAAAGAAGGATTCTGTGACACTTGCCTGGGACATGCCGCTTACTGACGGTGGATCTAAGATCACAAACTACATTGTAGAAAAGAGAGAGTCTGTCAGGAAGGCTTATACCACAGTCACCAGCAACTGCACATCCAACTCATTCAAGATTGAAGAGCTACCTGAGGGTGGAACTTTCTACTTCAGAGTGTGTGCTGTTAATGAATATGGCCAAGGACAGATGGTTGAAACCAAAGAAATCAAAATATCTGAGGTACCTCTGCCACCAAATATGATTACCCTTGTTGATCTGACAAAGACCAGTGTGTCACTTGCATGGGACAAACCTGCCCATGATGGTGGAAGCAAAGTCATGTGCTACAATGTAGAGTTTAAGCCTAAGAGTGGAGATAAATGGGGGACAGCCTGCACAGTCAAGGTACCGGAAGCAACTATTTCTAATCTGACTCCTAATGAAACCTACGTGTTCAGAGTTATTGCAATCAATGAGAAAGGAAAGAGTGAGCCAAAGGATCTGGGCTTGCCTGTGATTGCAAAGGATGTTGCAATTGAACCTTCGGTTGAATTACTCTTTACTACATACAGTGTAAAAGCCGGAGACGACCTGACAGTTGAGGTTCCTGTTAGAGGACGGCCAAAACCTGTAGTTTCCTGGAAGAAAGATGGCCTCCCTCTAAAACAAACATCATCAGTGACCGTCTTAAACACTGCAACCTCATCCAAGATACTCCTCAAAGAGGCCTGCAGAGAACATGTTGGTAAATATGAGATCACCCTGGCCAACACCGGAGGAACTGTCACTAAAGACATTGCAGTAGTTGTCCTTGATAAACCAGGTCCACCCAAAGCTATTAAGGTAGATGCTGTGACCTCAGACAGCATTACGCTTTCCTGGTCACCACCAGAATATGATGGCGGCTGTTCCATCAGCAACTATATTGTGGAGAAGAGAGACACAAACACACAAGAATGGCAAATGGTTGCAAGCAACGTTGCCAGGACAAGTTTCAAGGCCGGCCGTCTGTCCCATGGAGCAGAATACCAGTTCCGCATCTATGCAGTCAACCGCTATGGAAAGAGCACATATCTGGATTCACCTGGTATTACTGCTCAGTACAACTTCAAACAACCTGGACCCCCCTCCACACCTTTGGTGAAGTTGGCCACCAAGTCTTACATGTTCGTGACTTGGAATGAGCCAGTCAATGATGGTGGCAGTCCTGTTCTGGGCTACCATCTGGAGAGGAAAGAGCGTGCCAGCATTCTTTGGACTAAGATAAACAGGGGAATGATTAAAGATACAGAATTCAAAGTCAATGGAATTGAGGAGGGTTTGATGTATGAATTCCGTATCTATGCTGAAAATATTGCTGGTATTGGTAAATGTAGTAAAGCCTGTGAAGCTGTAGCAGCCAGGGATCCATGTGATCCCCCAGGCACCCCCGTGGTCACTGCTGTTACTAGAACATCTGTCTCCCTGTCTTGGGACAAACCAGAGTATGACGGTGGAGCTAAGGTTTCTGGCTACATCATTGAACGCAGAGATCTTCCAGAAGGACGCTGGACAAGGTGCAACTTTACCAATGTGCCAGAGACCCACTATGATGTGACAGGCCTTACGGAAAACAGCCAGTATGACTTCCGTGTCATTGCTAAGAATGCAGCTGGATTGTTCAGCGGACCATCTTTCAACACTGGCTCCATCACTGTCAAGGATGATGTGGATCCGCCACGCATCATGATGGATGTGAAGTTCAGAGAGACAGTGTTTGTGAAAGCAGGTGAAACTCTGAAGATTAGCGCTGACCTCGCCGGGCGTCCTGCTCCTGTCATTTCTTGGACAAAGGATGGCAAAGATATAGAGTTAAGAGCCAGAATCCAAATTGTCTCGTCAGATACCAGCACCTGTATAGCTGTTAAGGACTGTATCAGAAGAGATTCTGGTCAGTATGCTCTGACTCTACAGAATATTGCTGGGACAGTCACCATGCCAATCAATTGTGTAATCATTGATAAGCCTGGACCCTCAGCGGGACCTCTACAGATCACAGATCTCACAGCTGAGGAGTGTACTCTGTCATGGGGACCTCCTCAAGAGACAGGTGGTGCTGATATCACACATTACATTGTGGAGAAGCGCGAGACCAGTCGCTTGTCCTGGACGCTGGTGAGGGGAGATGTCACAAAAACACACTTCAAAGTCACAGGACTGCAGAAGGGCAATGAATACATCTTCAGAGTCTTGGCTGTCAGCAAACATGGACATGGTGAGACTCTGGAGAGTGATGTTGTTAAGGTGACAGATCCATACACCTTTGCTACTGCTCCAGCCAGTGTTGATGTCACTACCATAACTGGAGACTCAATGACTCTCACCTGGTGCAAGCCAGCCAGTGATGGGGGCAGCCCCATCACTGGATATGTTATTGAGCGGCGTGAGAAGACAGGTATGCGTTGGGTCCGAGTTAACAGAGATCCTGTGGTTGAATGTACCTGTGTAGCAACAAAACTGCGAAAGGGTTGTGAGTATGACTTCAGAGTCTATGCTGAAAATGCTGCCGGTCTGAGTCCTCCAAGTGAACCATCTGCAACATTCAGAGCAGTAGATCCCACTGTCGTTCCCTCCCGTCCAACTAAGGCAAAAATTGTCAATTCAACCAAAAACAGTGTGTCCATTGTCTGGAAACCACCAACAGATGATGGCGGTGCTCCCATCCTTGGATACAGTGTAGAATACAGGGACTACATTCGCAAACCTCAGCCTAAGGTAGTGGAAGAGGAGGAAGAATATGAGGAGGAGGAGGAAGAGGAACCTGAATCACCTGAAGAATTGGCAAGATGGGTCGAGGCTATCCCTCTTACCAAGAGCTTGGAGTTCACAGTCACAGGACTAAAGACTGATGGAGAATATGAATTCTGCGTCAAGGCCATAAACAAGATTGGCAGTGGTGCACGTAGTCCATATTCAGATGCAGTTGCAGCAGTAGACAGAACTGCAGAACCATCATTTGATGTTGATCTTGAGCTGCGTAAAGTACTTATTGTTAAACATGGCACAGCATTTACTATAAACATACCATTCAAGGGCAAACCTGTGCCCATGGTAGAATGGGTTAAGGAGGGTGTTGATCTTAAAGTAAGAGGAACCATTGAATCAGCAGATTCTAGCACTTCACTGACCGTCGAGAAGTCCACTAGAAATGACTCAGGAGAGTACTGCGTTACAATAGAATCACAGTTGGGAAAAGCCACTTTGCCTGTATTTGTCAAGGTGCTCGACTCTCCTGGACCTCCTGTCAATGTTAAAGTGTCAGCAGTAACAAGGGACTCTGCAACCCTCACGTGGGAACCTCCAGAGAACGATGGTGGTGACGCAGTGAAGGCTTACCATGTTGAAAAACGGGAGGCCAGCAAGAAGGCCTGGGTGTCAGTAACCAGTAACTGCCACACACTTACGCACAAGGTGGAGGACTTGCAAGAGGGAGCCATCTATTACTTGAGAGTGATTGGAGAAAATGAGCATGGAGTGGGTGTCCCTCAAGAGGCCAAATCTGGAACCAAGATCACAGGTGACACATGAATTCACTACATGTCGCCATGATTTCAAACCTTTATCATTTAAGCAACATGTTCTTGATCAGACTTGTAATTGTCTGTTACAGAGGTACCAAGTCCACCCATGAAACTTGGAGTTACAACTGTTACCAAGGACAGCATCACAATTGCCTGGACCAGACCAGAGTATGACGGTGGTAGCAGAGTGAAAGGTTACCTTATTGATGCTCTGGAGAAGGGTCAGACCAAGTGGGTGAAGTGCGCCACTGTGAGGGCCATGACTCACACCATTAAGAGTCTCAGGGAGAATGCTGAGTACTTCTTTAGAGTTCGAGCAGAGAACCATGCTGGACTCAGTGAACCAAAGGAGATGATCGTACCAGTTATTGTTAAGGAAATACAAGGTATATGCTTTGTTTGAAAACTATATTTTGGTATTTGTGGCTTCATTCATATCCTGATGTATCAAGATGTCTCGACAAAAGCAGGATATCGCTCAACATATCTAAACTAATGAATTAATGTTCTTATTTCATCTACAGAGGCACCAGAGTTTGATCTGACCAACTACCCGAAGAATACAGTCTATGTTAAAGCAGGATCTAACCTGACCTTTGAGATTCCTCTCACTGGAAAGCCAATGCCGAAGGTGACGATGTCCAAGAACAATGTTGTCATCAAGGGGTCAAAGAGGCTGCTGACAGAAGTAACACCGGACAGTTTAATTGTCACTCTAAACGAAAGCATTTCAGGTGATGCAGGCAAATATGAGGTCACTGCGTCAAATGCGGGAGGTACCACAAAGATATTCATTATCTTTGTTGTATTGGACAAACCTGGACCTCCTGTTGGTCCGGTTGAGATGGGAGAGATTGGCGAGACGACAGTGTGTCTGAAATGGGCTCCTCCAGAATATGACGGCGGTAGTCCTGTTACAAACTACATTGTTCTGAAACGCGAAACCAGCACTCCAACTTGGGCCGAAGTCTCAACCAACGTTGCCCGAAATTCATTCAAGGTGACCAAGCTGACAAAGGGAGAGGAGTATCAGTTCAGAATCAAGGCCCAAAATCGCAATGGTGTCAGTGAGCACATCGACAGCAAATCAGTGATGATCAAGCTCCCGTACAGTAAGTCAGACTGCACTCCTCTTCTTTTAAACACGTTGTGCCTTTTGTTGAGTATGTGGTCACTCATCTTATTACTTTTGCTTCAAGACCAATATACGTTAATCTCTAATACTGTTTTGCAGCCATTCCTGGACCTCCATCCACACCTTGGGTCAGCTTTGTGTCCAGAGAGAGCCTGACAATCTGCTGGAATGAGCCTGTGAATGACGGTGGGAACCCTGTGATAGGATATCATCTCCAGATGAAGGAGAGGAGCAGCATCCTATGGCAGAAAATAAATAAGACGGCAATCCCAGCCAACCAGTGGCGAGTCACAAACATCTGCCCAGGCCTCATTTATGAGTTCAAGGTGGCAGCTGAAAACGCCGCTGGAATTGGAAAACTAAGCAAGACGTCTGAAGAAGTTCTTGCTATCGATGCTTGTGGTGAGTGTTTTCAATTTGCATCTTAAAACATTATTCACAACCAGACTCATGACATTATGCCGAGATTATTTAGTTTGATGATATGTTCATTTGAGTTGTATCACTTTAATTCATAGAGCCTCCAGCAAACGTCCGCATCACAGAAGTCACCAAGACCTCAGTGAGCATGGTCTGGCAGAGGCCTCCATTTGATGGTGGCAGCAAGATCACTGGCTACAGCGTGGAGAGAAGAGAAGCTAACAGTGGCAGATGGGTGAAAGCCAACTTCACCAACATTATTGAGCTGGGCTTCACTGCATCTGGACTCACCGAGAACGAGTCGTACGAGTTCAGGGTATACGCCAAGAACGCTGTCGGCTCTGTCAGCAACCCGTCTTTGGTTGCTGGCCCTGTCACTTGTGTGGACGCGTGTGGTGAGTTTTGATTGACATCTAATGTTCTTTTCCTGTCAACTAGTTTCACACATTTGTGCATGACCCACATTCATTGTCTCATTTCTTGCAGGTGCCCCAGCCATTGAACTTCCTCCAGAGTATCTGGATGTGGTCCAGTACAAAGCTGGAGCCTCAGTGAAGCTCAGAGTTGGAATTATTGCCAAACCTTTACCAGCCATTGAGTGGCTGAAGGACGGAAAGGAACTGGTTCTGACGTCGACTCTGTCTGTTGAAAGTACAACAGATTCTTCTGCTGTTCTGATCAAAGACTCCACCCGCCTCGATACGGGCACATATGAGGTCAAGATCAAGAATGTCTTTGGATCGGCATCTGCTACCATCAGGATTGAGATTCTAGGTATTTACTTGTTTACAATCAGCTGATGCTGTGAGGTGAATTGAACATTACATCTCTCCTTTATCATCTCTGTGTTTAAAACATACCTCTTCATCTTTTCACCTCCTTTAGACAAACCTGGAGCCCCAGCAGGCAACATCAACTTCAACTCCATCACCGCAGACAGGATCATCTTTAGCTGGGAGCCTGTGCCAGAGTGTGAACATGGAGGCTCAAAGGTCACCCATTATATTGTGGAGAGGCGTGAAACTAGTCGAGTGGTCTGGTCCACTTTGTCAGAGGAACACGAGCAAACTCACATCTCTGTTGGCAAGCTGGTGCGTGGAAATGAATACGTGTTCCGTGTCATGGGTGTCAATAAGTACGGGGTTGGAGAGCCACTGGAGTCCGAGCCCGTTGTCGCTAAGAACGCCTTTGGTAAGTGTCTGACCCTTACAGCTCTGAAAACACTGGTGGAGGTTTGATATTGTGTAACTGTCTCCTGGTCAATGACCAGCAAACAAACAAATGTGTTTGTGCTCAACTCCAATTTCTACAGTAACTCCGGGTCAGCCACGTACACCTGAGGTCACAGCTGTCACCAAGACCACCATGGTTGTAGAATGGGACAAACCAGGGGTAGATGGAGGCAGCGCTGTAACCAGCTACTACCTGGAGAGACGTGACAAGAAGAGCCTTCGCTGGATCCGAGTTTACAAAGACCCTGTCACTGACATCAAACAGACCGTGTACCACCTGACAGAAGGAAAGGAGTATCAGTATCGGGTCTGTGCCATTAACAAGGCAGGAGAGGGCCCATATTCTGATGCATCAGACTTCTACAAGGCGGTGGACCCAGTGGGTGAGTCAACCAACGCTTTTTATGAATTGTTGAATAAAAACCACAATGATCAGGTCAAACTAACAAGCACATTGTTCATAGATCCACCACTTGAGCCTTGCAAGCTGAAGGTGGTGGACTCCACCAAGACGTCTATCACCCTTGGTTGGTCCAAGCCAGAATGGGATGGAGGCAGTGAGGTCACCAGCTACATGGTGGAGAAGCTTGTGGAGGGAGAGACAGAATGGGCAATGATGACCTCAAAGGGAGAGGTCAAGACATCCGAGTACACGGTTCATGACCTCAAACCAGATGTCAACTACTTCTTCAGAGTGTCTGCTGTCAACTGTGCTGGTCGTGGAGATCCTCTGGAAATTACTGAACCTGTGCAAGCCAAAGACATTTTGGGTAAATTGATCAGTGACCATATGAAATGTTTCTTCTTTTGTAACATTTCTCGTGTAATCCCGAGTATGTTTGATGATTTTCACAGAGGAGGCCCAGATTGACTCGGACGTGGCAATGAGAACTCACTACATAGTGAAGGCTGGCAAGGATGTGGAGTTGTCTGTCCCTCTGAAGGGAAGACCTGCCCCCACTGTTTCATGGAGCAAGGGAGATGAATGCATTGACCGTAACCCCAAATATGAGTTCCACCATTCTGACACCAACACAGTTCTTGTTATGCGCGAGGTGACCAGGGTTGACACTGGAAAGTACACAGTGAAGATAGAGAACGGTGTTGGTGAACCCAAGTCACTGACCCTGTCCATGAAAGTCCAGGACACCCCAGCCCAATGCAGAAACCTGGTTCTGAAGGATGTGACCCGAGGAAAGGTTACTCTCTGCTGGGATCCACCACTTTCAGATGGTGGTGCCGAGATCACAAACTACATTGTGGAGAAGAGGGACTCCTCCAAAAGATCCTACTCTGCAGTGACCAGCAAGTGTATGGACACAACGTTTACCATGGAAGACCTGTCAGAGAAAACCTCCTTCTTCTTCCGCGTACTGGCAGAGAATGAAAATGGTGTTGGCGATCCGTGTGACACATTAGAGCCTGTGAAGGCCACAGAGACCCCAGGACCAGTTAAGGAGGTCTCTATGAAGGATTCATCAAAGACATCTGTCACGCTGCAGTGGGTGAAGCCTGATTATGACGGTGGCAGCATCATCTCTGACTACGTCATTGAGAAGAAGCTCAAAGGTGAGGAATGGTCATTGGGAGGAACCAGCAGGCAATGTGAGTTTGAGGTCAAGAAACTGAAGGAGCACTCAGAGATGTTCTTCAGAGTGGCAGCTAGAAATGAAAAGGGACAGAGTGACTTTGTGGAGAGTGGATCGATCAAAGTCATCGATTACATCATCACACCTGAGGCCAGCCTTGCAGAGTACCCAGATGGCAGAGTCAGTGTTCGCCTGGGCCACAATGTCCACATTGAGCTGCCTTACAAAGGTAAACCCAGACCTGCAGTTCTGTGGCTGAAGGACAATCTGCCGCTGAAAGAGAGCGACCAACTCCGCTTCAAGACCACGGAGAACAAAGCCACTCTGAACATCAAGAATGTGAAGAAGGATGATGAGGGTAAATACACCCTGACCCTTGACAACAAGGTAAATAGACGATCCTTCCACATTCATGTCATCACACTCGGACCACCATCTAAGCCTGTTGGTCCCATCCGATTGGATGAAGTGAGAGCTGAGAGCATCATGATCTCCTGGGATGAACCTAATGATGATGGCGGAGGAGATATCAGCTGCTACACTGTGGAGAAACGTGACACGTCTCAGCCTGACTGGAAGATGGCTTGCTCCAGTGTCACACACACCCAGTTTAAGGTCTCCAACCTTATCAAGGGTGTTCAGTACCAGTTCCGAGTGTGTGCTGAGAACAGATATGGAGTCAGTGAGCCTCTGATCTCTCAGATGGTCATTGCCAAGCACCAGTTCAGGCCCCCAGGTCCACCAGGCAAGCCTGTTGTTTACAATGTCACCAACGATGGCATGACCATCCAGTGGGAGAAGCCCATCTATGACGGTGGTACCCCTATCCTGGGCTACCATGTTGAGAAGAAGGAAAAGAACAGCGTCATGTGGCAGAAGGTGAACACGGTGCTGATCAAAGAATTCGATTTCAGGATTTTGGAACTCATCGAAGGCCTGGAGTACTCCTTCAGAGTCTACGCCCAGAATGATTCTGGCTTCAGCCGAGTGAGTGATGAGAGCAAACCAACCATGGCCGTCAGTCCTGTCGGTGAGTGTTGATTTAAATTGTGTTTATGAGCTTAGCTGATCTACTTTAAATGAACCAGAACGCAGAGGAAATGGCATCTTATTTTGAGTCTTTGCACTTTGGTGACAATGAGCTAATGAGATTATTTCCTGTCTTTCAGATCCTCCTGGTCAGCCCGACTACATTGATGTTACCAGTGACTCAGTCACACTGAAATGGGATGCACCCAAACGTGATGGTGGTAGCAAGATTACCGGCTACTACGTTGAGAAACGCCAAGGATGTGGTCGCTGGTTTAAGGCCAACTTGACCGACGTCCATGATTGTCAGTACACCGTCACTGGGCTGGCGACAAACGAACGCTATGAGTTCAGAGTCATCGCCAGAAATGCCATCGGTGTTGTGAGTCCTCCATCCAACTCATCTGGCATGATCGCTGTCAGAAGTGAGAACGGTAAGTCACCAACAGCCTCAAATTGAGCCTTTCTTTCTTTATTAGAATCCCCATTAGCACCCACAACAGCTTCGGCTATTCTACAAATGACAAAATTGAAGCCTCCTCTCTTTTTGAAAATCAGCTGCTCCAAACATTGAGTTTGGTCCCGAGTACTTCGAGGGTTTGACAGTCAAGGCAGGAGACAACATCAGGTTGAAGGTCACCATCACCGGACGTCCGGTTCCCAAGGTCGTCTGGTACAGAGATGGTGTTGAGGTAACCAAGAAGATGATGGACATCATCAATGTGGCTGGATCCAGCACACTGTTTGTCAGGGACGCTGACCGGACACACCGCGGCCTCTACACTGTTGAAGCAACCAACGGATCTGGGAGCAAGAAGGAGAACATCCTTGTTCATGTCCAAGGTTCTCAGCTTTTACATATTACTCCTTATGTTACACCAGACACATTTATAACGTAATTACAGTTTGGAAATGTTCTAATATCAATCTCATAAACTTGTGGAATGCAGATACACCAGGGGAGCCAGTGGGACCTATTGTTTTCTCCGACATCTCAGAGGGCAAGTGCACTTTGTCCTGGAACCCGCCGGAGAATGACGGCTGCTCTGAGATTTCACATTACATCGTTGAAAAGCGTGAGACTGCTAAGATCTCTTGGGCCTTGGTGTCTGATGAATGCAAGGTGCCCACATTCAATGCTACAAAGCTCATCAAGACCAACGAGTACCAGTTCAGAGTATCTGCTGTTAACAAATTCGGAGTTGGCAGACCTTTGGAATCCAGTCCCGTCATTGCACAGTTGCAGTACAGTAAGTGAAGTCATTGAATTAGACCCATGTTTCTAAGTTCTCCAAGTGTCACCAATTAGCTTCATCTATCAAATATGTGTTCCTTAGCTACTCCTGATGCTCCAGGCACTCCTGATGCCACCGAGGTGACAGGAGAGAGTATCACCCTCTCCTGGACACCTCCAGCATCCGACGGAGGGAACCCCATTCAGTACTACACGGTGGAGAAGCGAGAAAAGAAGACCGTCCGCTTCTACAAGGTGATCACCAAGAAACCCATCGCTGAATGTGCTCACAAAGTGCTTCATCTGACCGAGGATATGGAGTACGAGTTCCGTGTCATGGCCGTAAACGACGCTGGTGTTGGAGCTCCAAGCAACATCTCTATACCCATTAAAGCCGCAGAACCAAAGGATATACCATGTGCTCCGTCTGTGGTCTGTGTTTCTGATTCCACTAACACGTCCATCAGTCTGGAATGGAGCAGGCCTGCAGATGATGGCGGCATGGACATTCTGGGCTACATTATCGAGATGGCAAAGGGAGAAGAAAGCGAATGGACGAGAGCAAATCCTGAGCTGGTGGCAGAAACCACCTACACTGTGACTGGTCTCCAGACTGGAGCTGAGTACAAGTTCCGTGTTGCAGCTGTCAATCATGTGGGTAGAGGTGAAGAGCGGGAGACTCCCGAGCCAGCTCAGGCTGTGGACAGGCAGATGGTGCCACAGGTGGATATTGACGCCTCCTTCAAGCAGACACACATTGTCAAGGCAGCTGGCTCCGTTTGCCTGGGCATCCACTTCAGAGGAAAACCTACTCCCACAGCCACCTGGGTGAAAGAGGAGGGAGAGCTGGGTGTCATGTCAGAAGTAACCACTACAGGCGGGTACAGTTCTCTGAGCATTGAAAACTGTTCCAGAAACGATTCAGGAAAGTACACTGTTAACTTGGAGAATGCCAGTGGCAGTAAGGCCATAACATTCACTGTGAAGGTGATGGACTCTCCTGGAGCTCCACAGTCTGTCGTCTTCAAGGAGGTGACCAGAGGCTCGGTCACTCTTGCCTGGGCACCTCCCCTCTCCGACGGCGGAGCCAGAATCCACCACTACATTGTTGAGAGGCGTGAGGCAAGTCGTCGTACTTGGCAGCAGTCCGGTGGGAAGTGCACGCAGAAGATCCTGAAAATCCAAGACCTGCTGGAGGGAGTGCCCTACTTCTTCCGAGTGTCCGCTGAGAACCAGCATGGTGTGGGTGAAGCGTTTGAACTGCCCGAGCCTGTCATTGCCACCGCGGAACCGGCCTCTCCAAAGAGAATGGACATCCTGGACACCACAGACAGTTCTGTGTCTCTTGGCTGGCTGAAACCTGAACATGATGGCGGCAGCCGTATTCAGGGTTACGTCATTGAGGCAAAACCAAAAGGTACAGACAAATGGGTTGTGGTTGGTAACACCAAGAATCTCACCTATGTGATTGAAAAGCTCAACAAAGGCGACGAGTACGACATCCGTGTTAAGGCCAAGAATGAGTCCGGCTACAGTCAGCCCAGGGAAACTACCATTCCTGTGCTGGTCAAAGAGCCTCATATTGAACCTGCTGCTGACCTCAGTGAGATCACCAACCAGCTGATCACATGCAGATCTGGCAGTGCCTTTACCATCGACATTCCAATCAGTGGTAGACCTGCACCAAAAGTGTCATGGAAGCTGGAGGAAATGAGACTGAAGAACTCAGACAGAGTCTCTATCAAAGTATCAAAAGATCGCACTAGTATTTCGGTCAAAGACGCCATGAGAGGAGACGGTGGTAAATATTATGTGACACTGGAGAACGTGGCAGGAACAAGGACCTTTGCAATTGAAGTGAACGTCACAGGTCGACCCAGTCCTCCAACTGGTCCTGTTGAGATCTCTTCTATCACCTCTGAGTCCTGTGTTGTCAGCTGGCAACCACCAGAGGACGATGGTGGCACCGACATCACCAACTACATTGTGGAGAAACGTGAGTCTGGCTCCACCGCCTGGCAACTCATCAACTCCAGTGTGAAGCGCACAACCCTCCATGTCAGTCACCTGACAAAGTACATGCAGTACACATTCAGGGTCTCTGCTGAGAACAGATTTGGTGTCAGCAAAACCACCGAGTCTGAGACTATAGTCGCAGAGCATCCTTTCAGTAAGTACTCATCTTAACTTGAAATCTTTTGAGATTTTTTTGTCTGATGGTGAAAAATAAGATACGTGCTCATCTCCTATTGAATCTGTTGTGATTCTTATCAACAAATTCCATTTTCACAGCACCACCTGGACCACCAACAAGGCCTACAGTCTTCATCGTCACTGCCAGCACAATGACCATGAAATGGGAGGAACCCTACAATGATGGGGGCAGCAAGGTGACAGGCTACTGGATTGAAAAGAAGGAGAGGAACAATATCTTGTGGGTGAGGGAGAACAAGATCCCTTGCTTCGAGTGCTATTACCAGGCGGAAGGGCTGGTTGAAGGCCTGGAGTACCAATTCAGGGTTTATGCCATGAACAGTGCTGGACTGAGCAAAGCCAGTGAGGCCTCCAAGGGAGCGGTGGCACAGAACCCAGTTGGTGAGTTTTGACAAACTGAACCATCATTAGTCTCATTGAATGTTCAGTATCTGTGTCTCATTAAAAGATCCCACTCTTCTCTCAGATCCTCCAAGTAAACCAGAGGTCACAAATGTTACTAGAACCACAGTCTCCCTGAAGTGGTCCTCACCACTGAATGATGGCGGCAGTCCCATTGTGGGCTACATCATCGAGCGGAAGCCGTACACTGTGAGCGGTGAGGGCCGCTGGCTCAAGTGCAACTACACCAACGTGACGGACAATTTCTACACTGTGACGGCCCTGGGAGAAGGGGAACCCTACGAGTTCAGAGTCATCGCCAAGAATGCCAGCCAGGTCTTCAGTCGGCCATCTGAGTCCACCGGATCTGTGCAGTGCAAGACTGACTTTGGTACTGTCCTTACATTTGATCTCCACACAGTGACACAATGTCCATGCATTCAGACTTCACATTGAATTTTGTATGAAATGATGATGATGATGATGAAGACATCTGTTACTTCATTATGAGATTGAGGTGTGATTATTTACAGAGGAACTAATTTGGTTTCCACCATTCAAATCTTTAATAATGGTGGACTTCTTCATCCTCTCCACAGAGCCTCCAAAGGCCCAGCTGGACAGCAAACTCTTATCTGAAACTGTGATGGTGAGAGCTGGATCAGACCTCGTTCTGGACGCTGCAGTGGGAGGAAGACCAGATCCTAAAGCTTCCTGGTCCAAGGGCAACAGGGAGTTGGATTTGTGTGAAAAGTACCACCTGCAGTACACCCCTACAAAGGCAATGGCCATCATCAAATTCTGTGACAGAGACGACACCGGAAAGTACATCCTTACCGTCAAGAATGTCAGCGGAACAAAGACTGCTGAGGTCAACGTCAAAGTGCTTGGTAAGAAACTATTTGTCGCGTATTGATTTGTTCCGAGTGTTTGAAGCAACATGTTCTGAGCTGATCTGTATTCCTTCCAGATACACCTGGAGTGTGTGAAGGCAACATTGAGATCAGCAGAATCACTGAGGAATCTTGCACCCTGAGCTGGAAGCCTCCACTAGAGGACGGCGGTGATGATGTCTCTCACTACATTGTGGAGAGACGCGACACCAACAGGCTCAACTGGGTCATCGTGCATGTAGAGTGCAAGGAGTTGACCTGCAATGTCACTGGGTTGTTCAAGAACACAGAATACCTGTTCAGGGTGCGGGGTGTCAACAAGTATGGCAGTGGCGTTTACCTGCAGTCAGAACCGATGGTCGCCAGAAATACCTTTAGTAAGTCCTTGTAAAGGCATCATTTCTCAAATTGTCCAGGTTCACATTGCCATCGTCAATCGTCTCAGAAGGGACTCTTGGCCACAAAGTGTGAGGCTTACTTAAATCTTGCAACATGTAACTCTTAACTCCTCACCCTTTGTGTCATTCCTCAGCTGTGCCATCTCCTCCTGGTGCTCCAGAGATCCTGGCATCAGGAAAAGACTTTGCCACTATCGAGTGGCTGAAGCCAGAGAGCGATGGTGGCAGTCCATTGATCCACTACCTGGTGGAGACGCGTGAGAGGAAAAGTGCCCGTTGGGTCAAGGTGAACAGGGGTGGAGCTTACCTGGACACCATGTTGAAGGTGTCTAATTTGACTGAAGGCAACATCTACCAGTTCAGAGTGACTGCCATCAACAAGGCTGGAGAGAGCGAAGCCAGTGAGGTTTCTCTGTACGTAGTCTGCAGAGTGCCAACATGTAAGTCCACTTTGTTTTAACACTCAACACTACTGGTTTAGGTGTGTCAGTTTGGGCAGATTGATCAGGTGAACACAAGTCAATGAAGTAGATGAACTGATTTATTCTTCCTGCATCCTCTCCTCAGGCACTCCAGCTCCACCCTCTATCCCGCGTATCACTGACACTCACGCAGACAGCATCAGCTTAGCGTGGTCCCGACCCGTGGAGGATGGAGGAGCTGATGTGATTGGTTACATTCTGGAGATGCTGGAGGCTGGAGCGGAGGAGTGGAAGAAGGCCCACGAAAAGACTCTGCGTTCTACGGAACATGTAGTGACCGGACTTTCTGCGGGCAAGAAATACTGCTTCAGAGTCGCTGGAATCAACATCAATGGAACAGGAGACTTCAGTGATCCCTGTGCCGAGACTGAACCAGTGGAGAGAATCGGTAATAAACTCTTAAATCTATTCTTCTCCCATATGATACCGTAGAGTTCTATCGCAGATCTTTGATGTAGTTTCATCATTTTATTTCTGAATTACAAACTCATGTTAATACTAATCACCACGTCTTGTCACGCAGAAACTCCTGACTTTGAGCTCCATGATGACCTGAAGAAGACCATTTGCCTCCGTGCCGCTGGCTCCCTGCGCATGTTTGTCAATGTCACTGGTCGTCCCTATCCTACCATCACCTGGAGCAAGCCAGGTGTTGACCTTCACAACAGAGGCTTCATCGAGGTCACCAGCACGTCCACAACTCTCATCATTGACAAGGTGCATCGCTATGATGCTGGCAAGTACACACTGACGGCCGAGAACTCTGCAGGGAAGCAGGAAGTGAACATTCTGGTCAAGGTCTACGGTAAGTGACATACTACAAGGCAGTTGTTGATTGACAATTTGCATTCGTGAGAATTTTAGATTTTAAAAGACCGATTTTTCTGTTAGATACTCCCGGACCAACTGGACCAATTAAGATCAAGGAGCTGAACAAGGATTCTGCTACCATCTCTTGGGAAGCACCTACTGTTGACGGCGGTGCTCCTGTCAACAACTACATCATTGAGAGGCGTGAGGCCTCCATGAGAGCCTACAAAACCATCACATCCAAGTGTAGCAAGACATCCTTCAAGATCGATAACCTGATGGAGGGTATGCTGTACTACTTCCGTGTTCTCCCTGAGAATATCTATGGAATTGGAGAACCCTGTGAGACTCCTGACGCCGTCCTGGTTTGTGAGGTGCCTCTGCCTCCCCACAAACTGGAGGTGATCGATGTCACAAAGAGCACCGTTACCCTGGGATGGGAGAAGCCAGAGCATGATGGCGGCAGCAGACTGACCGGCTACGTGATTGAAGCCTGCAGGTTCGGCAACGACAAGTGGATGAAGGTGGCCACACTGAAGCTGACAGACTTTGAGCATACCATTGACAAACTGAATGAGCATGAGCAGTACTTGTTCAGAATCAGAGCCATCAACAGCAGAGGAGCCAGTGAGTCCAAAGAGCTTCTCACAGCCGTCACTGTCCAGGAACAGAGAGGTATACCACACCAGGCAACATGGCGTGATTTTACATTGCTCAAGATTCATGTAGAAAAAAGAGAATTGACCTTACTGGTCATATGGCTCTAGAATCTGTCCTTTAACTTTTCAATCTTTACTTACGATATGTTTCCAGTGATGCCCATGGTGGACTTCTCAAGTATTCCTCAGAAGGTTGTCAATGTCCTCTCTGGCAAGACTCTGGAGTTGGACCTGCCCATCATTGGCAGACCTCCTCCTGTCTGCACTTGGTTTTTACGTGACAACAAGATAAAAATCACAGACCGTGTGAAGATCAAGAGCACCGGCAAGTTCTCCAAACTTACCATGTCCGACACCACTATCGATGACTCTGGTGACTACACTCTTGAGGTGAAGAATATAGTTGGTGTCATCAGAGAGGAGATCAAGGTCATCATCCTATGTAAGAAACTATCACAGTGTAATAACACACACAGCATCATCTTTGTTTAATAACCTCTGTTAACGTCATTTAAGTCCACTTCTTCGTCTTTCTTCTCTTTTTCAGCCAAACCCGATGAACCAAAGGGACCCATCAGGATCGATGAGATTGACGCCACCACTGTCACTTGCAGTTGGGATCCACCAATCAGAACTGGTGGCGCTCCGGTCAGTGGCTACATGGTGGAGCAGCGCGATGCTCACAGACCGGGCTGGGTGCCTGTGTGTGACTCTGTTAGTCGACCCACCTTCAAGTTTGAAAACTTGATTGAGGGAGCTGAGTACATCTTCCGTGTAGCAGCCGTGAATCGTTATGGCACTGGAGAGTTCCTGCAGTCTGACATTGTCACATGCAGGAGCCTGACTGGTAAGACCTACTCACACTCGGCTCATGTTGCATTACAGACAATATATTATAACTTACGATAACGTCAAGTAACACGTCAACCCCCAAACAGATGTACCTGGACCTCCTGGCCGTCCAACTGTGTTCGATGTTTCGCGTGACGGTATGACCGTAGCCTGGAATCCACCTGAAGAAGATGGTGGCCTAGAAGTTTCTGGATACATCATCGAGCGCAAAGAAGTAAGGTCTGACAGATGGGTGCGCGCTAACAAGAACCCAGTCACCATGACCAGATACAGGTCAACAGAGCTGATAGAGGGTCTGGAGTATGAACACAGAATCACTGCCCTCAATGCCAGAGGACTGAGTAAACCAAGTCTACCATCGAAACCAGCTGTGGCAACAGATCCTATCGGTAGGGGCAAAGTTTGAGAAGTCTTGTTGTGTTGTTAAAACTGTGTATTGTTAAAGGTTTAAGTCTTATCATAGTTGTTTTTTTTAAACAGAGGCTTTAAATGCTGACTTGTCTTTGTTATCTGCTTAGATCCACCTGGTTGTCCTCAAAACCCGAGGATCACCGATACCACAAAGTCCTCTGTGTCATTGGCCTGGAGTCCACCTGATGATGAGGGAGATGCAAGGGTCGATGGTTACCTGATTGAGATGCAGAAAGCAGGCAATATGGCCTGGATCAAGTGCAACACCACCCCGTCTCTGATCTGTGAATACACACTGACGAACATGCCACAAGGAGAGGAGTTTAAATTCCGTGTGATGGCTTGCAATGCTGGTGGCTCTGGAGAACCTGCTGAAGTACCTGGAACTGTCAAAGTGACGGAGATGCTTGGTAAGGAAACAATGGTGACATCAACTGGACCACAGCAATAAAATGGGCTTCAACAGGTTTTGATTGTTTGAGTAACACCGACCTTGATCTTTCCTCTTTAGAATCTCCTGATTATGAGTTGGAGCTGAAGTACAAAGATCTATATGTGGTCCGGCAGGGAGGAGTTGTCAGACTCTCAGTGCCTGTCAAGGGTAAACCTCACCCGGTCTGCACATGGACAAAAGATGGCGATGCAGTCTCCACAAAGGCCATGATTGCCTCCACAGAGGATGCAAGTGAATTGGTGATAAAGGGAGCTGAGAGGACTGACTCTGGGTCCTACAACCTCCTGTTAGAAAATAAGGTCGGCAAGAAGAAAGCTCATATCAAAGTCAAGGTCATTGGGCGTCCAAATGCCCCAGAAGGACCAATGGTCTTTGAGGAGATCCAAGCCAACTCTGTGCGGGTGGTTTGGAAGGCACCTTCTGATGACGGTGGCTCCGAGATCTTGGGATATATTGTGGAAAGACGTGAGGCAGCCAGAAATGCCTGGTACACCGTGGACTCCAGAGTTGCTGACACTCAGCTGGTTGTCAAGGGTCTGAAGGAGGGAACAGAGTACCACTTCAAGGTCACAGCTGAAAACTCTTTTGGGATTAGTGCCTCTCTGAAGTCAGAACAGCCACTGGTACCTAAGACTCCACTGGGTAAGTCTTCAACCTTTTCAGTATCTGTTTCAGTCTTAGTCAGTCCTGAGATTATTTAGAGACCAATCAAAATCATCGATCATCTATTTCAAAACCAGGTCCTCCTGAGCCTTCGAGCACACCACCGGAGATCATGGATGTGACCAAGAACTCTGTGGCTTTGGCCTGGTCCAGACCAAAGGACGACGGTGGTTCTGCCATCACTGGCTACTTTGTTGAATACAAGGAGGTGTCTGCCGAGACATGGTCCCGTCACCAAACCAAGATCACCTCCACTATGTTCACTCTGCCTGGTCTCACCCCTGACACAGACTACCAGTTCCGCGTTGTTGCTGTGAACGACATCAGTGAGAGTGAAGCGGGTCCTGTATCTGACCCAGTCACATGCAAGGATCCATTCGGTGAGTTGCTCCTTTCTTACAAATGTTTATGAAGTGTAATCATCAGAGAGTTTTGCTTCCATGAAGCAGCAACAACCACTGACTAATGTTTAAGTTTATTTTATCCATAAAATTGTGGTCCAGCCTAGAACTGGAAATTGTTTCATATTTCGCTGGTCTTCTCTCAAACTGGCCGGTGACAACAAACATTTCAACTTGTTTTTGTTTCTTTTGTTCCAGACAAGCCGAGTCAACCAGGCGAGATCGACACAGTTAATGTGTCCAACAACGTCATCTCCATACGCTGGCAAGCTCCTGAGTGTGACGGTGGAAAGGAGGTCCTTGGCTACTGGGTGGAGTACAGGAAATCAACTGAGAGCACCTGGAAGAAGTGCAACAAAGAACGAGTGAAAGAAAGGGAGTTCATCATGCCCAGACTGAACGAGGCCACAGAGTACGAGTTCAGAGTGTTTGCTGAAAATGAGACCGGAATGAGCAGACCTCGAAGGACAACCACGTGCATCAAGACCAAGACGAGTGGTGAGTACACCCACATGTAAAATATGAAGTCTTTTGTTGACAGTGACCCAACAAGGTCTGGAATTACTTCTGACTTCTTTTTTTTTTACTTAAAGCCGAAGCTAAACCGAGCCTGAGGAAGGAGATGGATGAAGTAACTGCTAAGCTTGGTCAGCCCGCTGTTATGAAGTGCCAGATTATTGGCAGACCTGTTCCAGAAATAAAGTGGTATCATGCTGGCAAGGAGATCATTGAATCCAGCAAGTATGCAATGAGCTCAGATGGCCGCAACCACTCCCTGTCAATAATGACTGACCAACAGGAGGATGAAGGTGAGTACACCTGCAAGGCCATCAATGATGCCGGAGATGCTGAGACCACAGGCATCCTGGTGTTGGAGGCTGCTCCCTCCTTCCATCCTGACTACGCACTGAAGGAAACCTACTATGCTGGCCTGGGAACCACTCTGCGTATCCATGCCGTCTACATCGGCCGCCCAGAACCAAAGATCATGTGGCTGCATGAGGCAAAGACCCTGGAGAACACAGAGGACATTGTCATTGAGACGACTGAGCACTACACACACCTGATCATCAAGAATGTGCAGCGCAGAGTCCATGGAGGCAAATACAGGATCAGACTGCACAACCACTTTGGCAGAGCTGATACTGCATTCAATGTTGAAATCTATGGTACGTTCATGTCAATCATCTGCTGCAGTTAATGCATGTGAGGCCAACATGTAATCAGATTCATTAAGTGAATGTAAAACCTCTGTTTTCAGACAAACCTGACATCCCTCAAGGTCCCATAGTCCTTGAGGCCCTCCTAAAGAATTCAGTCATCATCAGCTGGAAGCCTCCCAAGGACAACGGCGGCTGCATGATCACCAACTATATCGTGGAGAAGCGTGAGGACAAGGAAGGAACAGAGTGGGAACTGGTGTCATCGTCCATCAATGGAACATCTTGCCGGGTTCCTAATCTTGTTGACAGCGCCGGATACTTCTTCCGAGTATATGCCCAGAATCGCTATGGCAACAGCGAGCCCCTGGAGCTCACTTCACCTATTCTTATTAAGAGCCAACTGGGTACGTTCAGTACAACATCCATTTTTTCTGACCTAAGAACTTTGTGGTTCCATGTCTGTCAGTGAATGTGTAAAACGGTGATGTAGCACATCAGTTCATATTTGAAGACTTTGCCAGGTCCTAATTAACATTTTTCTATCCACAGAGAAACCATCACCACCTCTGTCACCAGTGGTTTCTGCCATCACCAAGGATTCCTGTGTTGTTTCCTGGAAACCTCCGCTCAGTGATGGTGGCTCCAAGATCAAGAGCTATTGTCTAGAGAAGAAGAACAAGAAGGACAAGAATGAATGGACTGAATGGGCCCCGGTGACCACAGATGAGATCAAGCAGACGGTGTTCTCAGTGAAGCGTCTGACTGAGGGTGTTGAGTACATCTTCCGTGTTAAGTGCGAGAACCTTGGAGGAGAGAGTGACTATAGTGAGGAGACTGCTCCTGTGGTTCCAGCCACAGCCGTTGAAGTCCGTGCTCCAGCCTTTAAGGAGGAGCTGAGGAACATGAGCATCAAGTACAAGAGCAACGCCACCCTTGTCTGTAAAATCGTAGGTCAACCCAAACCTGTGATCAAATGGTTTAGACGAGGAAAGGAGATTCATTCAGATGGAAAGAAGATCAAGATCCAGGAGTTCAAGGGAGGATACCACCAGCTGGTCATTGTTGAGGCTGATGAGGAAGACTCCACTGTGTATCAGATCAGAGCAACCAACCAGGGAGGCTCCATCTGTGCTACCATCTCACTGGACGTAGAAAGTAAGCTCTTGTTCTGCCAGCTCGAACCAAAACATTATAACTATAAACACCTTTTGAAAAAGTCTAACTAATCCTAACATCTCCCTTTCTCATGTATTTCTAGTCCCTGCGGAGATCCACCTGCCAAAGAACCTCAAGGACAAAGAAGCCATCCCTGCCCTGCGTGGAGAAGTGGTCAATATCAAGATTCCGTTTGGTGGCAAACCAGACCCTGTGATCACATGGCAGAAAGGTCAAGATCTCATCGACAGCAACGGCCACTATCAGGTTATAGTGACCAGATCCTTCACCTCTCTGGTCTTCCCCAATGGAGTGGAGAAGAAGGATGCTGGTTTCTATATCGTGTGTGCCAAGAACCGGTTTGGCATTGACCAACAGACTGTTGAACTGGATGTGGCTGACGTGCCTGATCCTCCACGTGGTGTCAAAGCCACTGACGTTTCCAGAGACTCAGTCAATTTGAACTGGGTGGCGCCAGCTAATGACGGTGGCAGTAAGGTGGTCAGCTACATCATTGAGAAATGCCCCACCACTGCTGAGAGGTGGGAGCGTGTAGCCCAGTCCCGCGACACCCGCTACACTGTAGTCAATCTGTTTGGAGGAACCAGTTATCAGTTCAGAGTCATTGCTGAGAACAAGTTTGGACAGAGTGCTCCATCTGAGACCAGCGGACCTGTCATGACTAAAGAGGACAAATCCAGAGTTTTGCTCTATGACCGGGAGGTGGACGATACTGGACGCGTGCGCAAGGGCAAGGCTCAACATTCTGAAGCCAAGAATCTGCATAACAAGTATGCTATCGCAGAGGAGCTGGGCAGAGGTCAGTTTGGCATTGTCCACCGCTGTGTCGTTATCAGCTCTGAGAAGACATTCATGGCCAAATTTGTTAAAGTGAGAGGCACTGACCAAGCTATAGTCAAGAGGGAAATTGCAACACTGAACCTGGCCAAGCACACAAACTACCTCCTCCTCCACGAGTCCTTTGAGAGCCCAGAGGAGCTGGTATTGATCTACGACTTCATCTCTGGCGTTGACGTCTTTGAACGTCTCAGCACAGCTGACTTTGAACTGACTGAGCGGGAGATTGTGAACTACATTAGGCAAATCTGCTCAGCCCTGGAGTTCTTGCATTCTCAGAGCTATGGACACTTTGATATTAGACCAGAGAACATTGTTTACACAACTAGAACCAGTTCTAATGTGAAGATCATCGAGTTGGGCCAATCCAGACACCTGACTCCTGGAGATCAAATCAAGATTCAGTACACTGTTGCTGAGTATGCTGCCCCTGAGATCCACCAGTGTGATATGGTCAGCACTGTCACTGACATGTGGTCTGTTGGTGTCCTGGCCTATGTGCTCCTCAGTGGACTTAATCCATTCACATCTGAAACCAACCAACAGATGATTGACAACATCTCCAGTGCAGCCTATAGCTATGATGATGAGTCCTTCCATCAGGTCAGTGTTGAGGCATTAGACTTCACAGACCGCCTTATGATAAAGGATCGCAAACATCGTATGACTGCTGCTGAGGCTCTGGCACATCCTTGGCTCACCAAACCTGCAGAGGAGATCAGCACCAGAGCGATCTCAACTGGAAGGCACAAGAGGTATTACCAATCCATGGTGAGAAAAGAGTGGTGCACTGTGGTCTCTGCAGCTCGTGTGGCCAGCGGTGGCTCCATCAGGTCTCAGCGGGGAGTCTTTATCGCCAAGGTGAAAATTGCTCCATTTGAACATGGTCCAGTTGCCGGACAGATTGGCCATGCAGTGGCAACTGAAGGAGATGGTGTGAAATTCACCTGCCACATTGACAACTATGACAGTACCACTGAGGTCACATGGTACTGTGGAGTTCGGCAGCTTGAAGCTGGTGACAAATATGAAATTGAATACGAGGACGGCCTGGCTGTGATCACCATCAACAAGGTGACTCGAGCAGATGACGGCACCTACAGATGCAAGGTCGTGAACGAGTACGGTGAAGACAGCGCCTACGCAGAGCTGTTCATCAACGGTGTTAGATCGTACCGTGACTACTTCACCACACGTGTGGTCAAGAAGACAAAGCGCAGAATTGACACAGCCAGAATGCTTCAGAAACCACCAGAGTTCACCCTCCCCCTGGTCAATCGTACAGCCTACATTGGTGAGGATGTGCGCTTTGGTGTCACCATAACCGTTCACCCTGAGCCGCGGGTCATCTGGCACAAATCAGGACAGAAACTTCTCCCTGGACAGGATGACAAGAAGTATACCTTCATAAGTGACAAGGGTCTTTATCAGCTGATCATCCGCAACTTGGAGAAGGAGGACGATGCAGAATACAGTGTCGTGGCCCGTAACCGGTTCGGCGATGACAGCTGTAAGGCTCGTCTCACTGTTGTTCCTCGACCTAAACCGGCAGATCTGACCCTGAGGCCCATGTTCAAACGTCTACTTGCTAATGTGGAGTGCAGGGAGGGCCAGAACGTACGATTTGAAATCAGAGTGTCCGGTCACCCCACACTGAAGTGGGAGAAAGATGGTGCACCTTTGGCTTTTGGACCCTCTATTGAGGTTGTCCATGAGGGTCTTGATTACTTTATCCTTCATGTGAGGGACACTCTCCCAGAGGACTCTGGCGTGTACAGAGTCACAGCCACCAACTCTGCAGGATCTGCCGGTTGTCAGGCCACACTTAAAGTGGAGCGTGTGACTCATGTCAAGAAGGAGTATGAGGCCAGTGAACAGAAAAAGCAAAAGGTCTCTGGACAGGAGGAGTTGGACAAAAAGGTGAGGTTGGCCCAGATTTTGTCCGACACTGTTGTTGCACCTCTACCACCTGCAGCACTCCAGGCTGTGCGGGAGGCCGCCACCATGTTCAAACCTGCTGTGACAACCAAGAAAGGTGAGAAAACTCAGGCTGAGATACAGAAAGAACTAGAGGAGAGGAAGAAGCGAGCAGATGAGAAGAGGTTGCGTATGCCTTATGTGGTTCCTGCTCCTCGAGTCGTAAACCCAGCTGTTCTGGAGGAAGACGTGGAAATCAAACACTTCAAGCCATTCTCTGACATGAAATGGTACAAGAAGATTCGTGATCAGTACGAGTTCCCTGAGCCCATGGACAAAATCAAACAGAAGAGGATGAAGCGTATTCGCCTCTCCAGGTGGGAACAGTTCTACGAGGTGCCAATCAGGATCAAGGATCAGTACAAGCCAAAGTGGCGAATCTCATCCATGACTCAGGACGACTTGGAGACCGTGAGGCCTGCAAGACACCGCACTCCTTCCCCTGAGATGGAGGCGTACCACAGGATCAGGAGGAGGTCCCTGGGTGACCTGTCAGATGAAGAACTTCTGCTGCCTGTGGACGAGTATCTGTCCATGAAGAGAACCGAGGAGGAGAGGCTTCGTCTGGGGGAGGAGCTGGAACTTGGATACTCTGCTTCTCCACCGAGCCTCAGCCCAGTTCACTTTGAGCTGTCAGCCTTACGCCGTTCATCTCCGAGAAGAGTCTACAGTGATGATGAGGAGGGAGAAGAAGTCCACCGGTATGATTCCTACAGAATGCCATCGAAATATGAGGCAGGGCCAAGTTTCGTTGAGCTTCGTCAACGTCATGACAAAGCCACCTACAAACCTCCGAGACAGAAGCAGAGGGTTTATGAGGAGCGAGAGGATCAGGAGCTGCTGCGCCCACACACCACAGCTCAGAGAATCACCTCCTACAAGAGTGAACTAAAACGCATGGAGTTTGAGGAGAAGACGCGCACCACCAAAAAGGAAATGACTGTCACTGCTACTCGAGTTCCTGAGGGGGTTGAATCCGAGCATGTGACTCTGTTCTCCTCAGAATATATTCCTAAACCCATAAAGAAGGTTCCTGTGCCTGAACCTGCGAGGAGAAGATCTCCCACCCCAGAGAAGGCAGTGAAGACAGATGTGGTCCTTGCTAGAGTTGACTTTGCTTCCAGGTACGAGGAGAGGAAACAGGTTCTGAGGTCCGAGCGCAGATCAATGGAGAGGAAGGTTGAGGTGGTGACACAGGCTCCTTTCAGCCTGGACCATGCTCCACGTATCACCATCAGGATGCGATCTCATCGTGTCCCCTATGGCTCCAACACCAGGTTCACCCTGAATGTTCAGGCCAAACCAGAATCTGAGGTCATGTGGTTCCACAATGGAAAAGAGATCTATCAGAGCAGCAAGTATCACATGACCAGTATCAGCGGAGTTCTGACTCTCCAGATCATCAACTGTGAGACTGAGGATGCTGGAACTTACCGTGTGGTTTGCAAGAACACCAAAGGAGAGACTTCTGACTATGCCACCTTAGACGTGGCAGGAGCAGAATTTGCTGCTTTCTCTTCTCTCCGCAAAGATGAGGAGCCTCCATCTGCACAGCTGCCTGAAATGACCAAAACAGAAGAGTATCACGTCTCCTCCTCTAAACCAACAGAACCTGTGTCTGACTCAGTGACAGAGACCCCGACTGTTGTTGAGGAACCAAGGCAGACACCTATTGTTCCTGCTCTTATCCTGACCAAACCACAGTCTCTTACCGTGGAAGAGGGGGACCTCGCCAGATTCGAATGTGATGTCTCCGGTGAACCGGCACCTTCTATAACCTGGTTGCACGAAGGGGAAACTGTAGGTTCCTCTGCCCGGTACCACATCGTCTCCACTCAGTACAACTCATCCTTAGAGATATCTGCCGTGGAGATGTCGGACGAAGGCAGCTACACCCTGTTGGTGGAAAACGCTGGAGGTAAACAAGAGGCCTATTTCACTCTGACCATCCGAAGATCTGACTCCAAGGAGAAAGTTGTTGCCCCTGCTAGAATCATCTCTCCAGAGGCTAAGTCACCGCTTCCTAAGTCCCCTGAACCCGTCAAATCTCCTCAGAGAGTCAAGTCCCCTGAACCCGTCAAATCTCCTCAGAGAGTCAAGTCCCCTGACCCAATCAAGTCGCCCCAGAGGGTCAAGTCCCCAGCCTCATCTAAATCCCCGACCCCTAAATCTCCAACTCCGAAATCCCCGACCCCTAAATCTCCGACCCCCAAATCTCTGACTCCATCAGAACAGAGCGAGCAGGCTCCTCGGTTTGTGGTGCAGCCTCGGTCCCAGAATGTGATGGAGGGACAAAAAGTCCAGTTCACGTGTGAAATCAGAGGAGAACCTTCACCTGAAGTGGAGTGGTTGAAAGACAACATGACGGTGAGTCTTCTTTCATCCAAAGTCTTACCTGGTGGTTTCAGGGTGATGCTAATCTAAACCTGGATCTGTCTCTGCAGGTTTTTGTCACTTCAAACATTCTACTAAGTTGCTCGAGACACATTTACTCTCTGGAGATCCGTGAAGCTTCAGTCGCAGACAGCGGGAAATACACCATCACTGCCAGGAACCGGTCTGGACAATGTTCTGCGACATCATCCCTCAACGTCCTCAGTAAGTTTCCCTGCAGTTCAACTAACTGTGTGTCAGCGCATGAAACTCGAGCAACATGGAGAAATGTCTTCATGGTTCAGTGTGTGGGCTACAGTGACAACCGGTGGTGAAGTTCGAAAGTGCTGCCACCTGCTTTTTTGTTTCTGTCCCACACACTGAACCATTCAATATGGTGACCTCCCTGTGCAGCTTCAGGTTCTTGTACATGGATAACTCTTGCGTGGGGGGGGGGGGGTCACCATGTCACGTGCACACTTGTTTACTGTCTGTACGTGTGCACGTTGTGACTTGAGCGATGTGCTTGTCCTTTGCTTCCTGCAGCTCATGTTGAAGAGCCAACAAAAACCATTATTGTGGAGCAAAGCGCTTCTGCTGTGCCTGCAGCTGAGGTGCAGGAAGCTCTCTCTGCCTCTTCCTTTCACATGGAGACGAGCAGCTACAGCAGCAGCTCCCGCTCTGCTGCCACCTTCTGTTCATTTGAGAGCATGTCTGCAACTAGCATGTCTGCCATGACGGAGGAGTCCATGGTCTCCATGAGCTCCAGCAGCCAAATAATGGAAATGTCGGCTCACTCGCATGTGGAGGCCTCGTCCTCTCTGAGCGGACACACCACAGACGTCAAACCAGGTAAGACCGGTTTTCAAAGTTACTCACTTTAGTCCAGAAGAATGAGAGCAGGTGGACTGTGAATTATCTGAGCTGCTGTGCGCAAGAACGAGTGTGAACCATCCGATGGGAGTTTGAATCAAACGTCTAACCTGCGTTCACAGGTGCACCACCGAAGGTTGAAGCTTTTCCCCAGGACGTCAGTGCAGAGGCAGGGAAGTCCCTGACGGTGGTGGGCGTGTTCTCCGGAGACCCCACCCCCTCCGTCCAGTGGCTTCACTTGGGTCGTTTCCTCCCTGACGGGGATGATCGGTACCACGTGGAGAACACCAGCGACCTCACCACCCTCACCATCTCTTCAGTGAAGGAGGATGACGGCGGTGCATACACCCTCCGACTGTCCAACGAGTTTGGCTCCGACTCTGCCACCGTCAGCGTTCACATTCACTCCATGTAATGCAAAAGAATGTTTCTCCTGATCCAGAACCTTATTGTTTAGTTAATTAGCAACAAGAACCCATGTGTTAAAGATCCGAATATCTCTTCTTGTAAATATGAACTATTTTTGTACCAAACTCGACGTTAATTTATGCCAAACTAGACTCAAGTCTAACGTTGTTATAATATTGGATCAG
>JAFBJT010085803.1:0-17864 GCA_016785325.1 Chascanopsetta lugubris
TATTGGTGAGAAAACACCAGCGCCATTATCTCTCCCCATCTGCCTCATCTCTCTCTCTCTCTCTCCCCCCCTTCCCTCCCTCCCTCTGTGTCCAGAATGTTGTGCCATGACTAAGCGGGGTGGGGGGGTGGGGGGGGGGGTGTATAAGGGTGCCCAGAAGACAGGAGGTCTATGCATGGGTGGGGGGGGAAACTGTGCCAAACCAGGGCGCACGCGAAAAGTGGATAAAATGACAGAGCCCATACCTGTGCGTCTCTCCTTCCCTCTCTCTCTCTCCTCCTCCTCCTCCTCCTCCTCCTCCTCTTCCTCTTCTGTGCGTCCTCCGGGTTATCCCTCCCTCCCCAACCCCCCCTCCTCCTCCTCCTCCTCCTCCTCCTCCTCCAGGTGCAGGTCTACACTCCACACGTCCAATAAATCCTCCTCCCGGTCAGATCCCGATCAAAAAAATCCAGATCAGTATTATCCACTTTCCGTGATTCCTCGGCTGGATCAGTCTTGCGCAAACTCCCGGCATGCGCAACCCTGTGCCAAGCCAGGTGTGCGCAAACGACTTCGCGGTGAGTTTGCGTCGAAAACGTGAGAATAATAAACGCAGAGCAGGCTCCGGTCCACAGGTGAGGCGGCTGACGGTCCTACAATGATCCACCGTCCGCCGGTGATCCGCCGCAGGACGGCGGGGAGCGGGTCGTAGCCGTCAATCCGGCGCACCGCCGCCTTGCGCACCCGCTCCGTGTCCACATGAGCGCCTGATTCGGTTAATCGGTGGTTCAGTCGGTCACCAAACGCCACCCCGCTGCTGTGGAATCTACCCGGGGCCACGCGTGGAAACGACTCAAGAAACCGGGGCACGGCTCCTCAGCTCCTCTGTCAACCCACCCCCACTCCCCCCTCCTCACTCGTCCACCACCTCCTCCGCCACTCCTCCACTCATCCACTCACTCATTCACCCATTCATCTTCTATCTTTAATGCCCGAATCACCTCATTCTTGCATCGGAAAAGAGAAACGACCCCCCGCGGCGGATGGCGATGGCGATGATCCGCCCCAAGGTCTCTGTGCTGCCGCTGGCTGGATGGAGCGATGCGCGTAAAAAGGGGGGAGAGGGAGCTGGGTTGAAAAATGTTGGTCCCCTCCTCCTTCCTCCCTTCCTTCCTTCCTTCCTTCCTTCCTTCCTTCCTCCTCTTCTTCTTCTTCTCCTTCTTCTTCTGAAGTGACTTTGGCTTTGACCTCCCTTCTTCCTCTCGTCTCCGCGTCGTGCTCTCTCCTCCAAGGAGAGACACCGGTGCAGGAGCGCGCACCGCCCGGCGGAGGATGGCAGTCTGTTCGATAGAGGCGGTGTGAGGATGGGGGGGGGAGAGAGAGAGAGAGAGAGAGAGAGAGAGGGCGAGCGAGCGAGCGAGAGAGAGAGAGAGAGAGACATGATCACAGACGCGGCACGGAAAAAGGCAGGAGAGAGAGAGAGAGATCTCGCTAGGGAAGCAAATCATCCATGTCCCTCCCTCGTTAAAAGCCGCTCCGATCCGCCATGCTGATGTTATCCGTCCCCCCTCCTGCGGTTTGTCCCGGGGAGGATGATCCGCCTCTACCGGCTCCTCTCTGCGCGCGCGTCCGGCTGCGTCCCGCTCCGCCGCCGCTCCGGGTTTACGCGCCGCTGTAGCGGACGGGATGCGTTACTGTGACGAGCGCGCGCGCGAGCGCGTTGTAAAAGGGGCGTTTTAGCCTGAGAGAGGAAGCTGACGGGACTTTGGGGGCGAGCATGTGCGTGCGTGCGTGTGCGCGCGCACACACACACGCACGAACCCGACTTCATGTATTTCACTCACATTAAACAAGTGTTTTATGACAGTACGTTTATATGAGTGACTGAAAATAGTGTGATAGAATTCCGTTCTTGTGAATTTCACTCCGTGCAATCAAATCACATTCAGTGTATTTGATATGACGTGACTTTTATTTTGAAATCACTCCATTGCACCACATTGATCTAAATCACTTACATGGACATTTTGTATATAATCAAAATACTTCAAGTCCTGGTTTGTTATTTGTTAGAGTGGACTCTTCTTGTAATGTTTACAATAGTCCAGTAAAATCTAGATGATCAATATTTCAGTTTCTTTGAAATCAACCTAAACGCTGTTCGGTACATATTCTATTTGATTAATGGTTGCATCATGTGGGTCATTGGTTGTTTAGATCGCAGATTGCAAAACTACCAATTGTGATTGTATTTGAAAAATACATGTACAATAAAAGAGCATGGGAAAACTTTGGAAATCTGTGCTAGCATACCTGCGAGTATCCGCGCGTCGTGATTGTTGAAGACTGGCGAGTACTGTCCATCCTTTCGAGTGCGTTACTGTCCTCGGTGGGTGTGGCTGCGTTAGCCCCGCCCACCCACCTTTTCTTGTATGTGTTTGGGAAATTGAGATGATGAGTTGGTCGTTATGAGATCTGGATACGAGAGGTGCAAAAAGTTTTGAGCAAAAAACATGTAGTGGCCAAATGGTGGTACTGCAGTCTACGTCCGTTCCGTCACGCGATAAAGACTTTTTCCAAAGTCTGGGATTGTGAAAAATGTGTAGCATATTACATCATACATATATATAACAGTGCATGTAATAGCATATGTAACACATTATAGCACGCATCAGAGGGGGTTGGAGGCGGGGCCAGAGGAAGACACTCCAGTGGACACCCTTTGTGTCCGCACAATGTAGAGGTACAAACGTGGCGGTATGACCTTTTTGTGCTTCATGCACCGATGAGCACCTTTCACGCTAATGAACAGACGCCGACACCATTTCCACATCTAATAATAAAACTCTTAATTGTTACAGAAGGCCGACGCACGCCACCGACCATTTCTTAGAAATAAGGATAAGGAATCAGGATGTAAACACCCGACTTTGTGTTTTTGCTGACCCAAAGACGGGTGTGTTCATTTGCACTTCATTATCGACTGGCAGCCTGTTGTCATGTTCCTCTTGCACCTATACCAGGAGCCAATGACAGTCGATTGGGGAGAGAGACTGTGTGTTTACTCCGTAGCTTCAGATGCTTTCACAGCTTATAAAGTGTGAGTGTGCGGCAATTATCTGATTAGCACAGAACGGAGATAAATTATATGGTGCGGTGATGCGACTACGACTGATTGCGGTTATTGGTGGCAGTCGTAGGAGCCTGGAGTGGATAATGGAGAGATAAAGGGGCAGAAGGCAGCGACAATTGATCTCACAGCTGAAGGCAGGGGTCAGACGGGGAGAAGGAAAATGGAAACCTGAAATGAATAAATAAATAAATCACATCCGATGGCATTTGAGGGCATCATATGACTCCAACAGCCCCACAGCAACATTCCATTCAAGGAAATGGGTCAAAGTGTTGCCTCTGAGTCGTCCTATCTGCACTCACAGTGTTTTAATTAGAACAAATGTCCCTGGGGCAAAAGAGACTTTTTTTCCCTCTCGGGATCCTCAAATGGAAAGTAATTACTGACCTATAGGATCCTGTCCGGTTGTGTTGCACCGCTACGAATCATACAAACAAAAGAAAAAGTGCAGTTTACTCCTTTAATAAACCTTCAATCAACATTTTATAATGCCAATAAGTGAACAAGCTGTAACAAAAGCTTGATATTGTTGGTACATATAATACATACGCTGTGTACGTAGTGTGCTTGGACCTGAGACTAGGGTCTTGATTGCCGTCGGTATCTTTAGCTAGCTAGCTCTGATTCACTCGCAACGATGTAAACAACAACTCCTTGCAAGCTACGACAGCGACTCAGCGAATGTGCGTGAGCACATTTGCACAAGCAAGTGACTTCCGGGGGCTAACGGATGAACCTGCAGTTCACAGGGTGGCCACTTGAGGCTGCTTCCCAAAAGCGAGTCAATCCCCATAGACTCCCATGTCAAAAACTCTTGCTTATTTTTTTCCGACTGAGCTTTGAAATTGGGCACCACTCATGGGTGTGGCCTCTTGAGTGAACCCTGCGCATGCTGCGACCGCATCCCCCCCCCAGCCCCCCCCCCCCCCCCCCCCTGTGCTCCTCCTCTTTGTCCGTTTTCGGATGAACCAGGAAGTAGGAGGAGTTGGGTATCGGTGACGAGGGGCCCGCCCCTTACGCTCATTGCGTCAAAGAAGCTTTTTCCATCTTTATATACAACCTCGGGTCACCGACGCTGTTGTAAACAATTTCTGGGCGGTTCCCCTTATGGCCCCTTCAATGCCCGAGCGCTGGCCTCATCAGATAATGGATCAGAGCCCCGTTTAGCCCTGTCATTACTGCGGAGAGATAACCGGAGATAAAGACATACATGCTGACAGAATAACACAATTCTGACGCAGACTGGAATCATATTGATCCTTAAATAGACTGAATAGGTCTGCACAGCCAGTGTGACTAATAAAGCCTTGAGGAGAAGCTCAGGGAACACGGTGATCACGCTGCTGCTGCTGCTGCTGCTGCTGCTGCTGAAGAATGGTGAGGGGGCACCGTCTTCCTTTTATGAAGTGCGGAACAGAACGAAACAGGTTTACTGTACCTACACAATATATTCATTGTTATTGTCAACCGTGTGTTCCAATGAACACCAAATATGAAATCGGGGGAGTCAAGTGAGTTCATAGCCACGGCAGCTACATCTGTATCTTCAGCACAGAAATGTCAGATACCGTGGGCGATATTTCCCGTTCCTCTAAACATGAATTGTTGCTTCTTCTCTGTGATTTCATGGCATTTTAAACTGAATGTGGGCCTGTTGTATTCAAAACATCAATAGTCATCAATGGTGAAATAGACTTTATTATGACTCAAGAACTTTGGATATACAATCCGCAAAAACACGACCTACTGCACGTTTAATATAAATAACAATAATATCTTTGTATTAAACCAAACCAGTATTTAATGATCTGACTATCGAGCTTTTTGAGTCTGCCTCCAGTCTGCATTGACGGGATCAGTCAGGTTCGTCCACTACTTTCAACTCTATTTGACAGATTTATCTCAAGGCTGTTTGCTCACAATGTTAGCGAGACATGTCCTGTGTTGTCATTCAGCTCAAGATGCAACACTGGCAAGACAGTGACATGTGGCTGCTTTTCTTGATTTGAGGCAAAAACGATATCGTCAGGCAGTTTAACGTGGCAACGCGATCGCTGCGCGAGCGCTGTGACATTGCTCTTGATGCACCTGTCAAAAGAAAGCACCGCGAGGCAGATTAAGCTCCGACAACGGAAGGGTATTCCAACTTAGACTCATTAACAAAACAAAAAAAACATGGGTGAACCTGCAGATTCTCATAGTCAAGAGGCTTTTGTTCTGAGGAATCGCTCCTGTCACTTGTCACTTGAGCATGTGCCGAGATCGCCGTGGCAACACGCTGCTTCATCACCATGCGTCTGTGGAGTTTAGGCAGAGAGCAGAATGAGAGAGAGAGCGAGTGAGGGAGAGCGAGCGAGAGAGAGAGAGAGAGAGAGGGGTGGTGGTAGAGACGCCAGCTGATTCAGCACCATGGACAGCGCTGCAGTGGGATTCCGCTGCGCAAGGCTGGAACAACCTTTATCCTCGGAGAGAAAAGCCAAAAGCTCATCTCAACACACTCTGATCTGCTTTACTCTACTCTTTAGCTCTCTTACACACACATGCGCACGCACACACACACACACACACCCACACACACACACACCACACACGTTAGCGCCCTCCCAGACGGTCTCTCGCCTGCCTGTCTGGCACCCTCCAACACATCAGTGTGCTTGTTATATTTGTCTTTCAGCGTTGCTGTGGATCAACATTAGGAAGCTGTTGACAATGGTTTTTACCACTGTGTGTGTTTATGTGTGCGTGTGCGTGTGCGTGTGTGTGTGTGTGTGTGTGTGTGTGTGTGTGTGTGTGTCTGTTCAATCGTCAAAGACAAAGGAGTCACGAGGAGAGGAAAAGTTCAAAATGACCCTCCTCGCCAAACGGCATGGCGCCATTCGTCAAACAGGAAAAGTGTGTTTTTAGTCCTTGGGGGGAGAGTGGTGCAGAGGGTGGAGCCCTGAGCGGAGGAGGGAGGGAGGACAAAATGAATTGAGGTAATAAAGACATTGAGATACACTGATCCAGCGACAGTTATAGAGATAGAAGACGGAAATCACCTCAGAACGAGAGGAAGGAAGGATATTACTTTATGGCTGCGAGCGACTGTTTGGAAATAGTCGGTGGAAACACAATATAAACAACACTTTCAAATCGTTATGCAGTGTTTAAAGATCTGTCAGTGTCACGGCTGAAACTGAACATTGCTCTGAGAGCTTTATGGAAATGTGTACAGGAATTCAAATTCAATCGCATTTCCATTCGGGATGAAAACCTGGCACTTCTAGCGAGGGATGTGTGATGGTGCCTGATTAAATGAGCTGCTAAAAAGGTATTGGCAGATAGTAATTAGTCTCAATCATTCATTTCAGTTAGACGATGTCTTTTGGGCGGCATGGCTCCACACAAACACTGCGGAAGTTGTGGTGCAGTACCACCGTTTGGCCACTAGGCCGCGTTTGGCATATGCACTTCCTGTAACGCTCGTGCATGGTGAAGGTGGAGGAGGTTCTGTTGATAAGGATGGCGTCTCATCCTCAACAGGTAGAAACAGCTGTGTCAACAAGTGATCGGAAAACTCGCAAATAACAAAAATGGTTTTCAGTACTTTAATTATTAGCTACTCCAGGTAGTATGTTATATATTCTAATGTAGCGTAGTTCGGTTATTTCGAGTGGTACTACTCCATTTTGTAGACACACACAAAAATAGACGAAATAGGACCCGCGCGGGACTGTCCTCAATAAAGCCATAGTACAGTCAAGGGCAAGTCTCACGTTTGGGCCACATTCCATTATATTTTTAGAATTTGCTGTGGGCCAGTTGAAAATAGGCTTGGGGCCCCAGTCGGCCCCCGGGCCCGCATGGCGCTTTTTCTGGGAACGCACAGACGTTCCTTGCTTCCCCTCCATTAGAGATCAACACCCGATTCCCTCAACTCGTCTGCGCTTGTCAGTCAACGTCGGACGAGCCGTCAAGGAACCAATCGTTCGGCTCGATCGGATCACGCGATCGGAGCAGCAAGCTGACAAGAGACTCGATGGTCCAATCAGGTGATTGACTGCCATTGATTGGTGAAGGCTTCGGGCATTGGCTTGATTAAGACGCCTAAAAGCCTGTTTCTCAGCAGATTAGGACGGAGCAGAGCAGGAGGAGCCCTGTTCATTGCCTCTGCTGGTGAAGCCTACATCTTTATTATGGACCATGAAGTATTATGAAGGCCGTTCATGTTGTGACACACCCCCACCTTGTAAACGCTAAATAGAGTTGATATATATGCTGCTCTTATCAACCAAGACAAATCAATAGAAGAAGAAAAAAATGAGAGTTTCGTGACCTTTGTATCAACGTATTTCTCAGAACCTCAGGTTCTCCTGAGTATCCATTGATAGAAGCTACAATTGAGATAAATAACACATGGGCCTGTGGGCCATCCGAGGTTCTGCACCGTGTTGGTAGGCACAGGTGAGTTCACTTCAATTTGACAATTTCTATCAAGTTCAATTTTCGTCAGTCCAACATTTATATAGCTCAAAATTCTGAGTTCAGTCAGACTTGGACTGTAAATCAGGGTTGTTCAAACTGCAGCCCATGGTCCATTTCTTATTGGCCCTTCGTAAATTCAAAAAATACATATACTGGAATGTTTACAAACACTATTTCCAAAACTAGTCATGTCGCTCTCAAGTAAAAACATAAAAAAATAAAAATAAAAGGCAGACGGTCATGTAGTTTTACTCGTATCCAATTCCTCATACAATTTTACATTTTCATTATCTTTGTGCCGTATCACTGAAAAAGAAACAAAGACAAGGACATGAATAAAAAAAAAATGAAATATTAAACATCGAAATGCTTTGGACTGACCCACCACCACCTGACCCAGCTCCCGCTCCACGGTCACGAAGCAGAGTGCTGTGGTTTTTAAAAGGCGTGAAGTCAAGGGTTCGCTCCGTGTTTGGATGAGAGTTTACACCCTGAAAACGCAGCCAGATGAATTAGAATAGGTCACAATGTTTATTTTATTTATGCAGTTATGTATGCGGGGGACAGTGTTGAGCATTAGCACAACACTGCAATGTGCTCATACTCCGGAGGGATTTGTGTACTTACAACGGAGCCATTACACTTTAACCGTAAACGCCCCGAACCTTCTGTTGGTGTATCTACTTCCAGAACTTGGGTTGAATGGTTGGACAATGGATTCTTCCCTGTGGCTTCGACAAAGACGGGTCCCATTGTTATGGTTGGTCAGCATGAGCTCATGTGGTAGTTTGTATGACAGCCCCCTTCTGTTGTGCTCCACAGCTCGGTGTGTATTGCTCTGCTTGAAATTGATTTCTTTTCCGATGTCGAGTGTGTCGCTCTTAACCGACCAAACACTGCTGCCAACGCACCATGACGTATAGAAATTGCGCTCCGCTCTGTTGTTTATGTCCCGTTACATCACGGACAGTTGATGCCTGTCGCACCAAAGTTGACGTATGGATTTTTGGGTGAAGGCGATAAAAGCGATTTGTTTTGCTGAAACCAAACGGGGCTGAGGGATGAGGCAGTTCACAGAGTGGCCACTTGAGGCTGCGCTCCCCCATAGACTCCCACGTTAAAATAGCCAACTTTAGAGATGAAGGAGAGATGTTGAAAGGCCTGGTACAAACTACCGTTTTTGGGCTCCATCCATCCCATTTGTTTCCATGACAACCGACCAGAGCTCGCTCATCCGTATTATATCGAGGCTTGAAATTGTGCATAATTAAGGGGCGTGGCCTCTTGAGTGACGCCCTTTTTTTTTGCGTGGGCCCCAGCACCCCTGCTCTACCAGTGCTCCGCCTCTTTGCCCGTTTTTGGATGAACCAGGAAGTAGGAGGAGGTAGGCAACTAGTGAACCGCCCACTCCAAGCCTCACGAGCGCAAAGCTATGGGCCAGGTCACATGACGCCTGCGCCCTCTCCGTGTACGGTCTGTGGCTTTGATGCATGATTTGTATGTTAAAGCCTTTTCCTGGGGACAGGGTCCATTCGACTGCGCTCGAACGCTTCCTGTGCGCACGCTGACAAAGCTGCTGCAGTGAGCTGCCTTTCATACGTGTCGACACTGAATGGATGCAACTAGCTGCCTGCCTGAGGCGAGGAGGAGGAGGAGGAGGAGGAGGAGGAAGAACACTCTGCATTAAGCTAAAGGTTGTATTATTTAAATGTTGGGTAGTTAGCCCCCCGGGAGCCCGCGGTCCGGCTTGTTCGGAGTCTGAAGTCGTTTAATCCCTTGTGCTTTGCTGTGTTTTGTATTGTTCCGAGTTTCATGTGTAAATATGAGGAGGTTTCAAAACAACATTTGGGACTTTTCAAAAACAAACTCTCTGTGCCAGTTTATTTCCAGGGGCGAATCAGAATGAGGCGGGAAAGGGATTTTATGGCGTTGTCCTTCGGTATGGCAAGGTTACGGCTTAATGGAGCCGACACCAATGCCTCTCCTGACACATCCACCCCACCATGGCCGTCTATTAGTCGAGCAACGGGACGAGAGAGAGAGAGGGAGAGGGAGAGGGAGAGAGAGAGAGAGAGAGAGAGAGAGAGAGAGAGAGAGAGAGAGAGAGAGAGAGAGAGAGAGAGAGAGAGAGAGACTGCCGAATCATTGGCCCTCCATCACCACAGTCAGGCAGACAGGGAAATGGAGGGGGGATGCAGTGATGATGAGACCCTGACACCATGACAACATTGTTATCCATTACTACTTAAAGTAGAGAGAGAGAGGGTGATATATACATATATATATATATATATATATATATATGTGTGTGTGTGTGTGTGTGTATGACGAGGCACAGTATTCTATATCCTGCTCTCAAACCAGGCTGAATTTGAATTTGGGTTTTGGGAGGAGGCAGGTGGATGAAGCGGAGTCAGAGATTGAGCACAGTGATATGCAGACTGAACCTCGGCGCATCCAGGATCTGTGTCGACTTTCCTTCTGAATGATGTATTAGACCTCCTCTGTCCGTTTGTAGGTCATAACAAAAACAAAAAAAAACAAAAATTGCAAAATGTGTGAGCCCCACATCCTCACCTGCCGGTTTCTTTACTCTCGACCGTTTCCACTCCCTCATGTGCTCACAGCCCCGTTTCCGCATGAGGACACGCTCGACGGGGAGGTTGAAGCGCCGCCTCAAAAGATCTCACTCCCTGCGGGCGTTGGAAAGAACCGAGAGCTCTCCGTCTCCCACTTCCTGGTTCATCCCAAAAAAAACGGGCAAAGAGGCAGAGCTCAGATTGAGCTCGGGGGTCGGGAAACGCGCGACGTGGCGTAGAATGATGCCGCTGATGGACGTGGAGTTTCTGCAGAGTGCTTATGAGGCTCATGGTGGGCGGTTCACTCAGAGTTAACTCCTCCTACTTCCTGCTTCATCCAAAAAGGGCAAAAAAAGAGTCTCTGGGGATTGACTCGCTTAAGGAGCCAGCCTCAAGTGGCCACCCTGTGAACTACAAGTTGTTCCACTTTTGTATTGGACGCACACACACACACACACAATTGAAAGATTGAGGTCTCAGCAGATCCAAGATGGATGAATATATAGATGGATATATTATTGAATAAGACAGTCAAAAGGGCAGTTTAAAGGGAGATGTTGGTGAATGGGTGAATGGAAGCATATGGATGGAAGCACACTCCTGCAGACAGTTAGATAAGTCTATTTAAATGGCTGTTGCATTCATATTTATTGTCGATAGATAGATGAATAGATTTTATATATCCGGAAATCTGTTTTATTTTTTTATTTATTTATTTTTTTAGAAGAGTTTAGTTTTTTATTTATTTCGTGTACTCTTAAAAGTGTCCTATATCTTAGTTTTATCTGGAGAAGATGAGTAAATGAAGGACAGGCGAGATGGAGGAGGGAGATAAAGGGTCGCAGAATGTCTATCTCTGTCTCCCGGGGGGCTAAGCCGGGGAAAGGGTGATGGGAAGAAGATAAGGAATGACGAAGAGAAAAGTCAATACAGACGGTGCATGACTGAGTGACAGGTGGAGGGAGAGCGGAGCGGAAAGACAGAGGGCGAGAGAGAGAGAGAGAGAGAGAGGGAGAGAGAGAGAGAGAGAGAAACATGCTACATTTTTTTTTCTTCCTTTCGGTTTCATGAACAACCAGGGAAACTCAGCACAGGTCACTGGGCTTCAGGTCCACTGCAGGTCACAGTGTCCGTGCCATTGTGCTGCTCGTCTCTATAGATTTATCAGATTCACAACGTGAACGATCAGATAAAGAGCTGCATAAGAAAAAGATGACGTTCTCCAGGTATCGGTCCAGTGGTCTTCCGCTGCTCAGGCGTCGGGACCCGGCGCGACACTTTGCTGACGGTCCCCGACCCAAATGGCGGAAAGGTTCAGCGCGATTCATTAGCATATGTAAACAAAGGCATGGGGGTTTTCTTCCGTCCGTGCGAAGCTGCGTATCTACTGGAGTTGTCTGTGATGCTGTTGCCTGTGATCTGTGAGGGAGCGTGAAGAGGTGGCGCTCCAATGCATTAAAAAAAGATGACATGCGACCCACCGAAAATGGGTCTGCGACCCAGAAGTGGGTCCACCCGCCCACCAGTTGATAATCGCTGGTATTGACGACCAGCAGACACAGAGAACCAGCATTTACTGAAATCCCCCCCCCCCCCCCCCCCCCCCCCCCCCCCTCCCCCCCATCGCCGCCCCTCAGCGCTTGATTGTGGAACGGAGGGAACTCCACCGTGGGAGACACAGAGTGACGACAGATGTCCCGGATGAGATGCAGCAGTATTGATGACTGAAGGTGCCTGAGCAGTAATTGGCGACGGAGTCAGGCGGCTTCACTCTGTTCTGGTGAAACTACGCAAACATTCAAATCCCCGCCGGGCAGTTTGCCGCGCGAGTAATAGCACTAATGTCGTAAACACACGCAGATTGTTTTTTTTAAAGTACTTCTGATTCAGGTGGCGTGTTGGCGGAGTGGTTAGCGCTGAAAGCTTCAATCGAATGAATTCTGACATTTCATGAAATGACTCCACTCGAGCCCCTTCTGTATTTGTTACGAGGGAAACAGCCTCGCCTTCGATGTCTCTGTGTAGAACCTGTACAACTCTACATCCCTTATTTCCTGGTGTTGTCTTCCTGGATTGCCTCCACTTTGGTAGCAGTTACGATCATGCTTTACCCCAGTGATTTCCCCCTGCTGGATCGGAGGACAAACTACATTGAACGAAAGGATCTCGACTAAATGTTTTGTATTTTATCATTATGCGTTAGATAGAACCTTTTCCTCCCGTGTTTGACTAGATATCAAATTTTGTCGGATCAGGAGGCCACGCCCCTTAATTATGCTCAAAGGATACAAATACCCCCCCACATACACACACACACAGTTGTCATGGTAACAAATATATCTGATTGTGACCAAAACCATAGTTTGTACCAACATATTTAATTCACCTCCACCATTTTAACATTGGGGTCCATGGGGATTGACTTGCTTTTGGAGTCTGCCTCAAGTGGCCAACCTTGGAACTGCACATTTGTCCACTTCCGTATGAGACTCATTCGTCAGCCCCAGAGGTTTTCGCTTGCTGTGTCCCACTAGATATCCCACCGTTGGTGTGCCGCCATCTTATTTTGAAATTCTTTACTTAGTGTTGACACAAATGTTGATTATTGTCATTCTGGAATCAGCAGATTGATTTTCCACGGGTTCCCGTAAGGATCCCTTCGGTTCTGCTTCTCTAAGTGGATCTGTTCCTGCGTGTTAGTCGGTTGTTGCGGGGTGCTCCCAACATCTGTCCGTGAGACGTGCCAGAGTTAACCCCGCCCCCTGTCAGCCGGGATCTACCCCAGGGATGGATGATGAATGGAACACGTCAAGCTGCCACTGTCGCTACCTGGCACATTGTTGTTGCCTTCGCCATGTTGTTCGCATGTTGTCATGTTGAATAAGCTCCTCAGGGACGAGCGACACTGACGGAGGATGTGTTGTCCCAACGGGCGGCAATTTGCTTTGTGGAAGTCTCATGTGTGAAGTTGGGGATGTGTTGAGCATCTTTATGTACGCCAACGACAGATTCAATCAGTCTTGTTAATTAGTGCCAGATGTGTTGCACCTTAAATTAGAAAGTGATGATTCAGTGAAAGCACAGGCACCGGCACTCTGCTGCCTACTGTCTACCTCAAATCCATCAGGGGCAAAGAGAATCCTTTCATTCTGACCGAAACATGCCCCGACTGTATAATGTAGCGAGACGCACAAAAAGCAAGATAAGATGAATTCTTCCCCGGCAGAGTACAATGTTACTGGAAAGGTATAGGTTCAAAGGGAACTGATCAAAGACGGCCGTCATGAAATATATTATAGTCGCATCACAGAGTACATCCTTAAATCCGCGACGTTAAATGTCCAAGACAGATTGTCCAGGATTATCAGTGGAGATGTCAAGCCAGCAAGCTCCTGTTAAAAGCACTGTTCTATCTTTATTTAATTATGCAGTTTGCAAAGCAAAGATAAAACAAACAAAGTGTCAAATAGAATCTATGTGACGATGCTACTTGTACCTATAGCAACCTGAACCATTGTCGAGGGCTGGAGTTGAGTTGTAAACACTTTGCCAGCGGTGTCCAAACTGTGGCCAAACAGCGGCCCACGTATATATATATATATATATATATATATATTGTAATAATTTATATATTTTACTCTTTTATGATTTATTAGTGGCCCAGCCTTTTGTGTATTTCCAGTATGTGGCTCTCAGTGGAGAAATAGTTTGAACTATGCCTTTGACACGGAATGTCAACAAATCGGACACAGTCGTCATACATTTCTTAGAACTACAGTCGTCTTAAAGCTCCGTCAGTGACGGTGCGCAGTCCAATACATTACATGCAGATGATTGGCTGAGGCAGCATAGCTGTTAAACAGTTTCCAGGACTCTCCGGTGCTTGTGGCACGGCTCCAAACGGCTCATTAAAGACATTTTATTTTACAATCGCTGAAGCGTGCGCGTGCGCGTGTGTGTGTGTGTGTGTGGCGCGGCGCGGCGCTCTGCAGCAGGGCCACCGCCCCTCGCTTCTCTACAGCGGAGTGGAATAGGACGGCACAGCATGGTGAAGGTATGGGCGCATAACTACATGGAAAAATCCATTTCACCTCAGCGTGACGTGGTACTGTACAGCACAGTGTGAAAGGCCACGGCACAGTGGAGCCCGGCGAGGGCGTGGCCTAAGCCGTCGGCCCGCCTGACTCCGGATTAAGCGAGCGGAGACAAAGGGAGGTGAGGTGATGCCACGCGTGCTCTCGTCCCGTCCTCCAACATGGACCGTAGCGTCCGCGGCGTCGCCCCCCTGGGTTCCTGCAGCGGGCCGACGAGGCTCGTGGTGGGCGGTCCGCTTGTTGCCCCCCTCCCGCCCCCCACAAGCACTCGGCCAGCACCAAGCCAGACTTCAGCGCGTCCAGTTTGACCGCTGTAAAAACACGGCGGCCTCCATCGCGAGGACCCCCCTCCGCACCTGAATGTCCATTCATGGGCTCGTTCGAGCGTGACGGAGAAAACCTTTGGCTCGTTATGAATCGGCGAAAATGTCAATATGTAATAGTTGTGCAGTCATTTTGAACACGCGGCGCCTTTTAAAGGCGCAGTCACCTACAGCTCAGGTGACTCGTGCGCAGGCCGCGGGTTCACACTGCACAGTGATGCGCACCAGGAGATAATGGGGCGCTGACACGTGCGAATAATGAGCTCATTGTCCCTCGTGAGTGTTAATAAGGTAGAGCTCAAGTCGGCAGCGCTGCGCTGCTCCGCGACCCGACAGGAAGTCTCCACACCTCGCGGGGTGGCGTTGGGTATCGGGGTATTTAATTGACCGTTTCACCACTGCATGTTACATGATCCCACGCGCGCCACATGCCGCGACGTCGCGGTGGCATTTGCCTGCGCGAGCGCGCTAGCGCGGCACCGCTACGGGGCGACACTCGGGTCCCGAACTCGCCATGTGACAAGTGTGTGAGATGCCGCCGCCGCCGCCGCCGCCGCCGCCGCGCCCTCAGCCCTGCTGCGCTCGTGCCTTCTTCCGTGCCGAGGTCTTCTGTTTCATGCCAAGCAGGCTAACTGCACTGTCATGCTCCGCTGGTGCAGAACGCAGCCGCATCTGCTGCACTGTCCGATCTCGCGTGTGTGTGTGTGTGTGTGTGTGTGTGTGTGTGAGAGAGAGAGACAGACAGAGGGGGAGGGGGAATAAGTGATGGGGCGAGTGAATACAAAAAAAAAAAGTTTGAATTCGCTTTTACTGGGGACAACTTTTAATTTCTGAAGCTCTCGTGACTCCCGTCAGTCACACGAGCTCCGTGACAGACTGCTGCGATGACCCCGGGGGGCTTTCCTCCCCCTCATTCACAGCCATGGACTGTACATGAAGACGGGCGGAGCGTCCGTGACCTCAGCCGTTGCTTTCAGTGGTTTTGAGGCCAAGTGTGGACCGACTCCCCTCGGTGCCATCTTGCCGAATCCGAACTCCTCGTCCTGGTTCCCGGTTCTTTGGAAAACGGGCGGAGAGGCGGAACGCACGGAGCTGTGTTTCGGCTCGGGTGTCAGTCAAGAGACCACGCCCTCAATCGCGCGTAAGTTCAGATGTCAATCGAATAAAAAATATGCGAGATAGAGAAACATTTTAATCCCCGTACAGTTGAGACTAAAACTGTCGTTTGCACCAGGCTTTAAAGGTGCGTCGTTCACCTTTAAAGTTGCCCATTTTAACATGGGAGTCTGTGGGGGACGGGGATTTACCCCATGAACTGCATGTTTTTTCCACTTCCTGCTGTGCCTCATCCACCTGCACCGCAGTTTGCCCCTCGTTCAGACTCCATTAGGATCCATGAAGAGACAGACGAGACTCCCGTCTTCTCATCTAATCGACAACAACACACACAATCCCCCCATCGCGTCATCGCAGCCACTTTTGCTTTATTCTGAAAAACGATCACTTTGGTGGAGGAGGAGACTCTCAGGAGCAGATGGCTGGAAAAAAAAAAAATTTACACTTCAAACATCAGGCACCTTGTATTATTGATGTTCCTCCAGCGGTGCAGACACCGACGAATGAAGGTCTGTTGACTCCTGCCCCCGGGTCTGTTTTTATGGGCCTTCCAAATAGAGCCCCGGCTGACGGGGGGTATTTATGGAGGCCTGCGACGCTTCTCCTCCTGATGTATTTTTGAACAATATGGCAGCAGGTGGAGGAAGACGGATGAGAAGGCGCGAGAGACGAGGGGCCGTCTGGAATAAGACGACAAAAACAACTCAACCAAAGTGGGTTGATTTACAGGAGGAGCTCACAGAGGATCCCTCGGTTGATTCGTTTCGAGTGGCAACCTCTGGGCCGGCCGGCTGCCACCTGCCTGCAGTTCACTGGGTGGCCACTTGAGGCTAGCGCCAAAAGTGAGGCAATCCCCATAGACTCCCATGTTAAAATGGTTCAACCTTAGAGGTGAGAAAACTGATTGACACCTGGGCCCTTGACCTTTCTGCGGATGCTGTGACGGCAGCACGGCCCCACCCCAGCTCTTTCTGTGCTCCGCCTCTTTGCCCCCCTTTTTTGGATGAACCAGGAAGTGGGACGGGTGGGACGTCGGCAAGGTCGCAGCTGGGCTTAATCGGGCTCCATCCTGGCACTGAAACATCAAGCGTGACAGAGTCACGCGTACAGGAAAGGGAAGTAGTCGCACGCTCAGAAGGGAAGAGTGAGGGCGTGGATGCAACGCGCGACTTCACCGGTAGACGTCGCCAAATCGTACACACTGCGCCGCTTTTAGAGGAAAATGTGAAACGTGACCCAACGGGTTGAATTCCCGGGTGTGGCTCAGGTGTCGACCTTCCCCGCTGCTCAGACAGGGCGTCGCAGCAGCAGCAGCAGCAGCAGCAGCAGCAGCAGCAGCAGCAGCAGCAGCAGCAGCAGCAGCAGCCTCCGTATTCTGAGCCTCTCCCCTCTGACCTGATCCACATTACATAAATACCCCCAACGCTCCGCCAACCATCCAGAACAGACACAGCTGGCCTCCCCCCACCTGGAACTGCTTTCCACAGGGGGAGAGGTGGCAAGGTGAAACTCAGGACACACACACACACACACACACACACTCGTGTCCTCAAAACACACCGGCTGACGGACGGTCTGAAATCAAATATCCACCTTTTCAGACGGGAGGAAAAACACGTATCAATATTTTCCTTCAGTGAATAAATAGTCTTTATTGTCCATCGCCTTTATAAATCTCAAACAGCAGTTCCCTAGCTACACGGCTCTTTTGTCGAGGACACGCAAGTGGAGCAGACACACACACACACACACACACACACACACACACACACACACACACACACACACACACACACACACACACACACACACACACACACACACACATACGCACACACACACACACAGAAGTGTGCGAGCAGGTATTTACCGCTTTCATTTTACATGCTCGACCATTCCTTCACTCTCTCTCTCACACACACACACACACACACACACACACACACACCTCCACTCCGCCCACACAGTCTTTAACTAACGTTCCCACAAGAGCAAAGGCACATATTATAAATATGTGGGTTAATTATGCGAGGGCATCACTTCTAATCATAATTAATGATTCTAATATACACACTTGTTCTTAGCCTCTAGATCACATGATGGATTAAATACAGGAGAGTTCTGCAATTGTGTGTGTGTGTGTGTGTGTGTGTGTGTGTGTGTGTGTGTGTGTGTG